>JABCKI010006150.1:0-12850 GCA_018282025.1 Sphagnurus paluster
GCCACCGCTTCACCGGTCTCTGCATCCCAGATGCGGATCGTCTTGTCGGACGAGCCCGAGATGATGCGTTTGCCGTCAGGTGAAAATGCGATGGACCTGACCCAGTCTGTGTGCCCTTCGAGTGGCACAGCCACCGCTTCGCCGGTCTCTGCATCCCAGATGCGGATCGTCTTGTCGCACGAGCCCGAGATGATGCGTTTGCCGTCAGGTGAAAATGCGACGGACAAGACCGAGTCTGTGTGCCCGAGTACCACACTTTGACAAATTGGCCAGGCAGTGATGTTTTCTGATGCAATATGTGGAATTCGCGGAAACTCTGCGGCAAATTTTTTGTGTATGATCGAGCTTCTCGGCACAAATGTTAGAGCAGAGAGGTACATGTGTGGCGTGCTTTGCGAGATCATACCCCCGAACATGCGGACAAACCTTTGAGCATCCGTTGCAAATTCCAAGATATCTCCGTCTTGGTCGTGAGCCTATATTATCCATTGTCGATATCCAATCGAAGCCCACAACATTCCATGACAGTACTCACGATGATCCATTTCATGATTGAAGACAATGCAGCAGCGGCACTCTGAACTGACTTTATGAGACTCAAAACTTCAATCCAGAACAGAAATTGTTCATTCAAAAATTCTCTGACTAGATTTGCGATTTTTGATCCAAATGATGTGGCCCTAAGATGACTAGCCCAATGTCGGCATGAATATGACAATCCAGAGGGGATGGATTGTTGGATTCGGTTGGCCATATCAGGGACGTCTGAATTGAGCAGATAGGAATTTTCCAAGCCGCAGATGTTGAAACGCAGTCCTGCTTTCATAATGTGCAGCGTGGCAAACGCAAGGTCGTTCCTGTGTAAGGATGTATCAATGTAGAAGTCTTTGCTGCGCAAGGGATCTGTGAGGTAGTCGTGGAAAGAAGAATGGAGAGGTCGGACAGGAACTGATTGGTCGGTGATGCCACTCAAAAGTGATCCCATGTTTTTGACTACTATGCTAACGTCGTCGGCGCGGGCACAACCGGATGGGAAATTCTTTCGTATTGCTGTTAAAGCATCCAAAGAAAGGGGCTCAAACAATGCCAGGATTTGGCTCATCACAGAGCGGAAGCGCTGCATACCTGCCTGGCCACTACCAGCACGCAGTGGTTGCAAAATTGTCTCATATAATATATCCAATGTTGGCGCTTCGTGATCCCTGGTTTAATGAGTTGATGGTATCGTTCTTTTGGAGTTGAGAAGTTGTCGTCGGAGCCTCGGATGAACTCACAGGCAAGATAAGCCCACTGAAAGAGCCCTTCCGACCGATCAACTAATAAGCGCACTTCGTTCCTTTCAAAAGTGCTGTGACCTTCAGGCTGAGGCAAATGAGTGTAAATGTAGGTTGAGATATCGTCGGAAGAGTTAGGGATGTCATCCATGACCTTGGATTTCATGAGAGTGCTCCCTCTAAATGCCTGAAATATGTCATTTAGAGGACGCGAAGTGAGGAGGATGCGGAAGTTGGAAGGAAGCTGGTTTACTCGGGTGGCTAGAATGGAAAGTATATGGTTGCGAGACCGAGCATCGCCACTTTCATCGAGTGCATCTATTACAATGAGAATAGGACCATCCACGGAAAGGTGGGTGGCAAGTTTGACGAACAGAAACTCCCATTGCTGTGTGACATCTGACGTCGATTTGAGCCAGCTTCTCTCCTGAATCGCGGCTGCTAATAGTCGCTTAATTCCTGGTTTCCGAGATGCCAAGTCACGAGAGAGCGTGCTAAATACTTTCTCGTGACGACGTTCAGCCAAGTAGGTACGATCGAAACAAAGGCAAGAGCCTAGGGCTTTGTTCTGATCGAACTTGAGGGCGATTGTGTGGGCGATCGCCGATTTACCAGTGCCAGCAGCACCATTGAGCCAGAAAATGCGCGGAGTATTCGGTTCAGTGCTAAGTGCCCACTGCTCAATCTCTTCGAGAATCTCCTTGCGGGTACCAGGAAGACATTGCTTCGTAGTGTTATAACCAGCGCCATGTGCATACGCCAAGCCAATCAGCTCTAAGTGAGATCAGAAACCCATCTTGATGGAGAAGAGGATGGGGAAAATTTACCGCTACTATCAGGATCTTCGATTATAAGACTTAGTAAGAGCACCTGCGTCATAGACAACACAATGTCACTCACCACCGCTGTACTGGTGAAAATCGCCTTGAACGTTTTGAATGACCGGGTTATTCATGGTAAAGTCACGGGCATTGGTGAAGAACTGGGGAGCCGCTGTCGACATTGTGAGTTTAACTGTTTGCGTAGTTGAAGAGTCGGATCGCAAGGAATGCAGGAGGTTAGTCAAGTGGGGTATCAGTCGACAAGATCTTTTAATCGATCGAATCAAGGATGTGACATTTGTGTGACACTCCCGAATTTGGGAGTCGGACAGACCAGTTGAGGGTGCTCGCCCGCTACCTCCACGCCGTTATTTCCTCTCTGCTCCCTATACTCCAGCTCTTCTTATTCCCAAGGTTTCGACTTCTTCATAACTCCAAGAGCAACCCCCACAACCATACTACATAATGACCCCCATATTCTACTTGAACTCGTCGCCACATTAAATTTAAAACCTGGACTCCCTTGTCACTGGATACGTAATTCTCTCCCTACCAACGCCTTAAAGTCCAGGGTGTACAACCCTTATATGGGATGGATGAGCATGAAGAATATTGCTTGTACTCACTCCGGAGAAGAAGCTGGGTGGGAGATGAAGTTTTGCCTTTTGCGATAGGTTCACCGAGCTGTTTCAGGTATGGCCTCATCCAATTTTTGAGATGGATAGTGTAACAAATCCCACTACGCAAGCTGTTAAGCTCGTAGACCCACCAACGCCATCGCCACCTGCATTTCGACCGCCACCACCATCCGCATAAACTTACGTTTGAGCTGCGAGTTTGATGGACCAACTCAAAGAAGAGGAGAAGAGCGATCGTACTGGCGAAGCCATGTTTGTAAATTTCGTTTTCTTTCTCTTTTGTTGCACAGCCCCGTACCACTGCCCTCCCTCCCACACCGGCCACCACCCCCCTGGCGGACACACTGACGGAGTGGCGGGAGAAGACGAACCACCGAAAACCAAGGGGCAACCCGATCGATTGTTTTTTCCGTTTTTTCCCTTCAAGGGTACCCTACCTCCAGCTGGCCAACATATGAGGTAAGCGGAAGTGATTAGACCTCGCCACCGATATTACCACCACCTCTGAACCCCAACGTTCGCTACCGACCCAGCAATGACCAACGGAGCGAAAACGAGAGACGGACGAACGTGGGGCATGGGTACCCTTTGCCGATCCCTTCATTTTCTCTTTTCTCTCCTTCCAACCATTTCACATTCGCATCAGAGGCCAGATTAGGAGCAGGAGACCCAGAGAACGAGTGACCCAATGCGGAGGGGTTAACCCTCTTCGTCCGTTTTGCTTGTCCTTGCGTTCACGCCTCTCACTGACCTTATGTATCTGCGCGATACATACGAACGACACCACGACCGCCTCTCAGGCACACCAGGAGCATTGAGGACGACAGCCACCACCGGAGCACCGCCGATAGACGACGGGGTATGTATGCACTCGCTTATGTAGCCCTTGTCTGCGACGACGACGACCTTTCGCCCCACGTCCTCCGTCACCACTGGCAACAGCAAGACCACCCAGGCCGACGCCAGCCCAGTCATCACCACCACTACTATCCAGTCCGATGCGAACACCTTGGCTCTCTCCCCTGACTTCCAACACCTACACGGCCACGGCTGCGGCCGCAAACGTGAACTTCACCACCTATCTACGATGTGACAGTAAGATCTCACACCCTCGAGTAGATTAGATACAGCTGTGTAAATACCATCAGTGGCTGTGCAACGGTTTGTGTGCCAGTGCGTTCGTCGTTTAGCAATTCATTCGTTCCTTGCTTCCTGCCACTGCCTGCGATGCTATACCGCACGGCCTGCTCAATGCATATCTGAGCTCCACCTTCCGAGTGTCCAGTCACATTGGCTGACTCCAACGAGAAATGACATCGACCTAACAATATTATAACAAGGTAGGGCTCCTACTTTGTAATTAATACTGTTAGTTGAGGACAAACGAGAAACCATCCAAATATCAGATATGAAGGTACTGCTTCATTTGGTCAAGAAATCTCGGAAAATTGGAATGAGAAAACATGCTGGTTTCTGTGTTCTATTGATTTTGGTTCTGTCAATCTGTGTATTATCCAGGCCTTGAGGTCTCCCCAAATCCCCAAGGAATTTTGTATTCTGTATATTCCAGGTCCTCACATTGGTCAGTGTCAGCCTCCTTCCATATAGTGAGTCAACCTTTTCTGGTGAAATACCCCCATTCATGGTCCAAATAATCTTGGCAGGGCATATTTGTCTGCCCTGACCCTTGACCCTTGGCAGTGACATTGGAAAAAACAATGTCAAAGTTATTAATATGGCTTGCGTGTTGTGAGTAGGGTTGTAACAGGTAACCCTGGGGTACCCGAGAGCTACCTGTACCCCTACCCCAGCAAACCCGTACCTGCTCCCAAGGGTAGGGGTTTTCATGGGTTGGGGTAGGGGTTTGGCAGGTTTGACAAGCCAGCCACGGGTTTGCAAATCCGTGCACATATTGTTTGACAAGTGATCTCATGACCATGTTGCAAGAGCCGTTTTGAAAAATAGCTCTCGCAACACGGTAGAACAGCTCTGCTAAGTATGGTAAGATGGCACGAATTCAGTGAGAATTAAATATATACACCTAATGTAAAGCTTTTAGAGTTCATTTTCAGTGTAATAACTCGTCACAATCATGCTTTTTAGTTTAATCACCATGCATCTCGTCAAATCTATCAAATCTGGGCTGAATTTCTTTTTGGGTGGCTCTTACGGTCAGAAAAAATGGTTTCCATCAGACCCGCAACCCACGGTGAGGGTACGGGTTTTCCGAGGGTACAAATATCTGTACCCGCACCCGCACCCGCCTGTACCCTACCCGCAAACCATGGCGGGTTTACGAACCCGCTAAAATCACTAGTTGTGAGGGTACCCCTCTGTTTGCACCCAAAATCCCCATTATTAGAGCAGCATGATATTTTTCTTATATTTTAAAAAGGCTATACCAGTGTAGTGGAAATGGGATTATAGTATGACTTATAGAAAGTGGGATTACACATTGATAGTGGGGTTGCACATTGATAGTGGGATTGGCAGGGTGGCTTGATTTGAATGTTTTATAATCCTGCAGAGGGTTCAGCTTCAGAGTGCTGCCTCACTCAAACATATTACCTGCCCAGCAAAAGAGTATGCTAATTCGATGACCTGCTACTCCCTCAGTGGCCATCTAACCAGCAGGAAGGAAATATTTACAAGCACCCTTCTAAGGAATTTGATGTTCGAGTCAGAAATGAATGCTCCAGCACACAACAGCAACAGCCATGGTCGACCAATTCACAGTTTGAGAAATCATTTGACTTGCAAATATTCACCTGAAAGATTGATATCTTCAGGCAGAAAATTTTCGTAAACGAGAGGCAAGAAGAGTATCAATAAGAGGGATTTCTTGATCAAATCTCACTGGAGCACCTATAACTGCAGTTTAGCCACAACCGCCATCAGAACCCCTGTGGTGGATGTCCATTTTCAGGGGAAAATGAGCATAATATGGCAGTTGAACAAGATTTTTAACTTTATTTTGGTTCAGGTCCTGTGAGGAAGCTCATTAATAAAATGCATACATCAAGGAAACGGAGAGTATTGAGGGTTACAATGATGAGGAAGGGATGGGACGGAGAAGAAGATATTTTATGCACTACAAATAATATTGCGAAACTTAAATCCAGGGTTTTTTCTGGCCTTATATATGTCTACAACAGTCTGCAACTGCGATTTGCAGCTGGAGCGGGGGTTTGCAGGCCGCCTTCAGATGAAGATTTAGAAATGTGTTGTGCTTGACGTGTGGAGTTTAACTCTCAAGATCTTGACAGTGTCTTCGCTCTGTCGCTCGATTGAGCAGTTTAGAATGGGTTTAGACTATAATCTTCATTTCTAAATGCTATGGGAAGGCATCCTAACTCTCATGGATATATTCTTCTTTCCCCATTTCCCTCTCTTTTCAATATCCTATTTTATTTTCTGACTCATTTTACGTACCTAGACAGTATAAATACTTTTACAATGTACTGTAGAATATTAGTTGAGTTTGTAGCTCCTCTCACCCCATCATTAGCGCCTCACAGCTCGGTTTCCATTAAGAAAAAATCATTGACATTGGCTCGGATCAATCCCTATCAGATCAAAAATTGTTTATTTACAATTTATCTACTGGCAATCACATACCTTCCTCAGAACCCCTTCAAACCACCACGAAAACGGGGTTTGTGTCCTGCTTCCTTTTCAGGAAGCCTTTGAACTCAACTGCTACCTAGCATCTTCAGTGTGTCATGATCGATCGTGACTTATATATAAGCATTAACGACAACCTAAAGCATGTAAACTACAGGTATCACTGTGCTCGCTCAGAAGTTTGAAAGCACAGGGTAAATAATTTGTATTTTGTTGGAAAAATGGAAATGAACATCTTAGGAATTATAAAAGTTGACTAAACCTGATGCAAGATTGTGTTTGTGGTCCATGCATGACCACATCAGCTCCACATATCCATAAAAAACCCCAAAATGCCACGTACTGTGCTATTTCATTCAATTCAGTAGGGGCTGTGATGCATGATGGCTCTGCTGAAATTTTGGTTTCAGCACCTTCCAAAATCACCACGACATATGCAAATTTTTGAGCAGGATAGCGCCGCAGGCCGCGAAAATTTCCACATTTAAGGTGTGCCACCAAACAGTTTCGACACCCGACCAAGGTCACCGTGACAGTCATGACATTTCGGTGTTTTGGAAGACCCCGCGATGTGTGACTGCTGAAGTGAGGATCTAAAACTACAATTCATAGACAGAAGACTTCTTCTCCTTCATCGACATTAATCGTCTCGACGAAGGTAAGTAGATTGTTTAATCTTTCAGTCATGGCTGGGAATACGTCTCTCAAAAGTCTTTGAGAGAATATTTCTCCTTGAAAGGTTTCTTTTTCCAGTTATTGAGCAACGAGCTACTGTAATATTAGACTTGAAACGCTCACCTTGGACTTCGGGCCTTGCTACTGAGCGACAAAAGTTTAATAAAATTGGTATTTATTTGTTTCCTTTCGTCTCTTTTTACCACCAAACTCTGATATTAAACCCTTGTGCAAGCTCTGCTTGCACTCCCTCCAATATTACATTCAGACCATTCCGAACGCACAAAAATTTGTACTCTTACAATAGACTACGACACTTCAAACTGTAGTTATACCTAGTAGACACTGTCTTCATACATAATTCGAAAGGCGAAGTGTTCACTCCGTGCTTAGAATATGCTGTAATGTCCTATGCTTTACCTCCAGATTCCATTGAATTAAGCGTGCTGTGGCTATGAATGACAGACAGAGGTTTCCGTGATCCAAAATAACAAAAAAGCGCCTGGAGTAGCTCAAATGGACACTTAATTTCCTAATACTCTTAAATTTTGAACAACCCCCTTTTTTGGTCACCTATTTTGTGACCCAGGATGACACCTCTGTGACTAGGGAATTCCTCAGGTCATACCTGTAAGGGGAACTCCGTTCTGACCCTCCAGACCTCTGATGTCGGACTCCGAATTTCCGACATTGGACTCCGATCCACCCGCTAGCTCCGACGTTCCACCCAGCATTTCAATGTTTAACTAATTCATTCTACTTCTCCAATTATAATTACAATCTGTTACTACTTTATTCCGATTCCAATTCCGATGTTTCACTATTTTACAACCTCTATTCTATATTTCAGATTGTACCACTTTATTTATTTTACCACAGGACACCGGCCCTAAAGACATGTCCTTTATATACAACCCACCTAGCACACGGTTCCCACTTTTCCCTCTTCGGATCCCTGCTAGGTGAGATAGTATAGAATAGAATAGTTATAAGTTTACAATATATTAACTTCGGATCCCTGCTAGTCCGCTCGACTCCGACATTTCCGACGTTTCCGACATCTCGGGCTTCAGTCGCCCTTACAATACCCAGAAGCACCTGGTTAATCTTTGGGTTTCTGGGGTGTTTTTTGGATGATATCTATCAAACTGTGCATTGAATTTCAGGTTAACTATCAACCCCACCTAAAATGACTGGGCTTGTGTGGGCCAGTGCTCTGCATGGCATAAACAAGTCTTCACCTGTAAATTAGCCATTGTTGTCTAGAATTCTGGAGAATCAGTAATTTAGCAAAAATTCAGTGTAAATGTGCCATGTTCAGGCAATAAAAGGAAAAAAAAAAAAATTGTGGTTGACCGATTGTCAGCCAAATGAGTCAAAAGGAACCCAGGACACTTATATAATCTCATCACAGGAATTACTGGTGTCTTAGGCATTATTCTGGTCAAAATTTTGGCTGAGACTGGATAGTATGTAAATGACTCCTCCTTCGTCAGACTCATAACCCAGTAATTCTGGGTGTAATATCAAAATTCCTGGGTCACATAGGCACACAAAATAGGTGACCAAACAGGGGGTTCATTCAAAATTTAAGACTATTAGTCCATCTACAGGTTTCATGAAACCTGCAGATATCACAGGCCCCTTCTCCATCAAAATTTCATGCAGAAACACAATGTCGATATCGTTGGAAATGTGGAATTTAGTGCTACCGACGTACCAAGTTTCAGATTTTTTCACTGTGCACTTCAGATTATGGATGGGGTACATGCACTGCTACAACAGAAAATGCGAAGAACCACTTGGCTCAACCAGTCTTTATTTCGTTGTATCCTGCTTTTTTGTCTGAGTGTAGTTTGCCAACGTCTGCCAGTGTGCAAAATCTCAGAAGCCTAGGTACACCGGTTGCATTGCTATAACTGTTTTGGTTCTCCCTCCTTGCAGTGCTATAGGTAAAAATAACAAACTCGGCACCTCCCCGTCAAAAATTCAGGCAAAAACGCGCTGCTGAAACCTTTGGAAAGCTGGAATTTGATACTACCCACCCACCGAGTTTCAGAATTTTTCACCATGCCCTTGATTTTATAGATGGTGCATGTATAGGTAGTTCGCCTTTTTTTCGAATATGGCAGCTGCTCACGCAAATCTCGACGTAACCTGTCGCTTGAGGACTCGTTCGACGACGAATAATGATCGCCATAACACTGTGAAATTTCACAAGCTCAGGTGCACCGACTGCATTGCTATAAATGTTACAGTTCTCCCTGTCTTGCAGTGCTACAGGTAAAAAATCACAAAATCCACCACCACTCTATTAAAAATGCTCCCAAAGACAAGCTGTGGATAACATCTGAAAGGTAGCATTTGGTACTACCCATCAATCTACCGAGTTTCACAATGATTCACTAGGCCTTTGAATTTATAGATGAGGTGCATATACTGGTGGTTCGCCTTTTTTCAATTATGGTGGTTCCTCACTCAATTCTCAACATAACCAGACGCTTAGGGACTCGTTGGATGACGAATGTTAACTGCTACTAGGCTGTGAAATTTCAGAGGTCTAGCGCAACTTCTTCCCTGGGGATCCTACAAGTATTGGCCACTGTTGTGTTGCTCTCAAGATCCATCTGCAGGTTTCATGGAACTTGCAGATGCCATTGTCAAGTGCATTGGGTCTGGCTGCAGAAAATTTTTACAGCCCATGGGCTTGCATTTGAGATTATCTTGCCATGTTGATATTCCACCATTACTCACCAACACACAACATGAGACCTGAACAAGCATGGCTCATTCATCATACAATCATTTCATGATGTGTTCCAATTACAGAACCAGAGAAGATATTCCTTTCATGCATCTATGGGTTCTTCATGGTAAGAAAATGTGTTCCCACCCCCACTCATCTCTAGGTTTCATGAAACCTATGGATCAGATAACTGTTCCTCTGCGAAATTACCAGGGGAACAGATTTGCCCTCCAACTAGGGAAAGTATATTATTAGTTCAGGATGCTGATCGCTAGGTTCCACAAAACAAGAAGATGGCCATCTCCAGGTTCCACAGGGCATGAAAATGTGTTCCTGTCCTGATCTCTAGGTTCTTCAGAGCCAAAAAAGGTGTTCCCGTCTGTTCCCGTCGCCCATCTCTAGGTTCCACAGATGGAGAAATTGTGTTCCCATCCCATATCTAGGTTCCACAGGGCAAGAAAATGTGTTCCCGTCCTGATCTCTAGGTTCTTCAGAGCCAAAAAAAGGTGTTCCTGTCTGTTCCTGTCGCCCATCTCCAGGATTTTCAGAGCAACAAACTGTGTTCCCATCTGTTCCCGTCACCCATTTCTAGGTTCCCTGGGAGGAGAAAATGTGTTCCTGTCTGATCTCTAGGTTCCTCAGAGGGAGAAAAAGTGTTCCCGTCTGTTCCTGTCTGTTCCCATCGCCCATCTCTAGGTTCTCTGGAGAGAGAAAATGTGTTCCCATCCGATCTCTAGGTTTCATGGAACCCACGGATCTGAAAAGGCTGTTCCTGTTGTTCCCATTCCCGGGAACGAAGTAGGGCCCCTACTTCAGAAAGTAGATTATTAGATGAACCCAGGGCTGGAAGGCACCACCAGTCCTCATACCCCCTCCAAAGGGACAGATGGGCTGACCCTGTTTCGAGTTTTTGGCACACGGACACGAATCCACAGGTCCTCCTTGGTACTGCCCCTCCCTTGATGCACCCAAAAAATCAAAGGATTCGGACAAGATCCTGGGGCTGGGCATCACCATCAGGGCAGGTCATGGGGAGGGTCGGATGGGTCGTTGACGGGTTGTCAGAGGAAAAAAAAAAGAGATTTTCTTCTCAAAAAGGGCTCAAAAAGGAGCACCCAAAATTTCAGCCTTGGGTGCCAAAAGCTCAGCCCTGGGCAAGCCTTCCAAACGGAGCTGGAAAAGAACGGTATGCCGAGGCCCGGCCTTTTGGCACCCACCCCTGGATCCGTGGGTGCTCCGAGATACACCTGTTCCTGACCGACACCCAAAATCTCGTGGCGAACGGAGGTGTTCTCGGATGTTTGCACCCCAGGGAGCGCCCCTGCTGTGGGGCCCCTTGCAGGGCCTGTCAGGGCATGGGAAGTGGGAAATCGGGAAAAAAAAAAGCGCAGCACATCTTGAAAAGGGGCAAAGAACCGGCACCCAAAATTTGGGAGCGGCACTCACACTTGCGCTTGATAGGCCGCCTATCAAGGGACTAATATAGATAGGATCCCCAGATGGGAGCTCATGTGGAATGCAGGGATCCAAGATCCCCAGACATAGGCTCACAACCACTCATAATCCCCAGATGTGAGCACATGTGGAATGTGGGGTTCCAAGATCCCCAGACTTGGGCTTAATGATAAGGTGACAAGTACTCATATGAAGTATGGGGGAATCCAAGATCCCCAGACTTGGATTTAGTGATAAGGTGACAAACACTCATATGAAGTATGTGGGGATCTTGGATCCCCAGACTTGGTCTTAGTGATAAGGTGATAAGCACTCATGTGAAGAGTGCTCTTCATAGCATGTGAGTCAGTGATGTAAGTGTGACACCTGTACATGTGCTCTATAAGACCTAGGGATGAGCCAGGAAGAAGGCAGGGATAAGGCAAGAAGTTGGTAGAGATGAGCCACAAAGCAGTTAGGGATGAGCCAAGAAGCAGATAGGGAGGAGGCAGGGAGGAGGTAGGGATGAATGTAGGGGACTAGGGATGGAGTAGGGATTTCAAAAAAAAGTACCAATAACCAGACTTTAGCCAATGAAGTCCACCAGCCAAACCACTCTCGCAAAGGCAAACCAGTGCTGAACTCCTGAAATTTTATTCCATCCAGTCATACTATGTGCATGGAAGGTAATGAGACCCCTGTCGACACTAATACTCACTTTACCATTCCATCTTCGTCCATGGCGGGTACCAAACCTGACACAACCCCATTTTGCAAGGGTATTACCTCCCACTCGACTTCCGCTCCTTCGTGCCGTCAAGATACCATGTCGGCTTAATTTTTGAGGCATTCCTTCACAGTGCTTGGAGGGCGGGTGTAATAGCTCGGTACAATTTTTGTCTACATTCCTTTTTTGTCTAACTTGTCAGCCTCTCCTTGCTTGTTTAGTCCCCTTGATCCCCACGTTCCCTATAGATTTATTTGGTCACTCATGGACTCTTTATTACCACTTGACTAGCTAGTTCTTGGATATAAATAGCTGACCCCATTCTACCTAGTCCCCCAGTGAATTCATACTCGTTTAACCTGTCTATTGAGTTCTCTCACCCACTCTCTTGTGTGTCAGTACTCCACTTGCCATCACCTGTGGTCACAACAAGTCACACTACTGTCACAAGAAGCGCCTCTTGGTGCAACAAAATGGCTTCGTCAAGGTCGTTTGAAGTGCCCCACTGTTTAAAACGAGTTTGAAGGGCATTGGCAAGGCTATTGAGTGATGTGGACTGATCTGGATGAGGTGCTGGGTGAAGAAGAAGAGCCTCTTGGTGCAACAAAATTGTTTTGTCAAGGTCATTTGAAGCACCCCACTGTCCAAAACAAGTTTGAAGGGCCAAGCCGAGGTTAATGAGTGATGTGGACCGATCTGGATGAGGTGCTGGGCGAAGAAGAAGTGCCTCTTGGTGCAATGAAATTGCTTCGTCAAGGTCGTTTGAAGTGCCCTGCTGTTGGTTGTTTGATGCGCCCTGCTGTTCAAAACGAGTTTGAAGGGCAATGGCAAGGCTGTTATGGAATCGCCCCTAGGACAGCCTATTATTTTCTTTTTCACTTTATACAGTACTCAGTACTGTAGTACTCCGT
>JABCKI010006151.1:0-12843 GCA_018282025.1 Sphagnurus paluster
ATCAATGATATCAATGATACATCACTAGTTAGCTGATAATTGACCTCACATCAGTTGTTGCAATCAGACTTTTGACCATGGACTTCCCGCCAACCTTAAAGGTGTCGAGGTGGCGAAACAGGCATCAGCATCTGGCCTTCGCGCTTGTTCAAACCAAATATCGCCGGCTCCCACGGTCTCAAGCGCCCATATGTCGCTATCACGTGTGACATGTGACAGCGACATATGGGCGCTTACACCTGACAGTCAATGTCATCCCGGGTGGCTATTGATAGCATATTTTACCTTGGTCCTCGGACACTCGCGCTGTCGTCAAATGTAGCCGCATCAGATTCAAGGCCATGCTGAAGAGACGAAAAAATTTACTCAGTATCAAGAATCTGAAAGTTACAATCGATATTTAATGTGGCGCAGCTACTTACTTTATGACTACTTTGGCACGGTTTTCAGGGGTGTGGGGCGAAGTTGGTATGATCATGATATTAGGACTACTGCAGCTACGAGCTCATCAAAAAGGTATAAGACCAAACGGAAGCTATGATATGCTGAGCCTTATTATGAAAGCTGGTCCCGGCGGCATTCTACTGCACCCACATGTCTTGAGGGAACCATTTAGCCTACCTGAAAGACCAATGATGAGTTCGACAGGTAGAAAAAAACCCATGCCTTTTATCGTGGCGTACTCACATCCAGCGTTCATTACCAATATGTATCATATGTACGTATATACTTTGGTATTGAATATTGTTCAGAACGCCGTTACAATGTACAGAACACAAACGATAAAATGTTGGTAACTAGAATAGATGTACTACAGTCCAATTCATAAAACTCTGGAAATGGGGCGTAAAATGTGAAGTGAATAGTAGTAATCTGAGAAATTCGAACTCAATTTCTTTCTTATGGGTGATATTTCTGGTCATACGGGGGGCGCGATACCCCAGGGGGTGGTGAGTAGTAAGCCGGCGCCGGCGTCCCTGTCCCCGGCTCTGAACGGTTGGGAACAAGCGGAGCGATGCTGCCTGCGCTGTTGTGGGCCTGGTATGGTGGGTAGTGTTCCATGTGCGATGACGGTGCCTGATAATATGACTGATGACCGTATGAAGAATCGCCATACTGGGACTGGCCATATTGAGATTGCGTGTCGGCAGTGTATCTGGACTGTGCGTCGAACTGGGACTGGCGTCCGTATTGCGATGGTGCTTCAGTACCGTATTGTGATGGCGCGTAGGTTGAAGCGGCGCCCGATACACCATATCCCCCTCCAACGGCACGGGCCATTGTCGTTGTCGTAATGGTGCTTACCATCGGTGGCTGCGGCTCACTAGAGTGCGGTGCAGGTGTCCAGCTATCAATTTCTGCGGCGGACATCTCTTTGCGGTCTCGGCGGCGGCGCCAGAGGAACAGGATCAGGGTGACCAACAGAAGGAATCCAACCATGCCGCCAATGATGCCGCCAATGAGAGCGCCCTGGTTAGAAGACGAGGCTCCAGAGGTATTGTTGCTGGATGCGGTCGACCCAGCCGTGGACTCTCCCTTGACACCAGTCTGCGTGACAGTGACAGTGGATGACGAGGCCGGGCGAGAGCTGGGAACAGCAGAGCTCGGAGGGGCAGAGCTTCCAGTGTTCGTTGAGCTCGGGGTAGCTGAGGTGTCAGCAGGGGGCAACGTGACCGTAGCGAGATTCGAGGGCAGATTTACCAGCTGCCCCCAGGGGCCACTGCCATATCGTACGAGGGTGGTGGCAGGGCTCCAGCGCGAATCATCAGTGCTGGGGAGCTCGAAGCTCGGGGGTGGGGTGAGGTTCGAGCGCCATGTACCGTCAGTTATTATCAGCGCCTGACTACCATCTGCGTGGGTGATACGAATGGCTAGGATGAGTGCAGCAGGGTTATCACCAGTGGAGGACGCGGCATTGGTGCCACGAACGGCAAAAACGACCGGGCCAGGCCCTAGCGCCATGCGGTACCCCTGTGCATTTTTCCAAGAGTTACTGTCTTCTGCTGAGGAGCGTCCAACTAGCCCGCCGTTGACAAAAAGTACGTAGCCGTTGTCGCAGCTGATCAAGACTTCAGCGAGGACAGCGGTCTTTCCTTCTGGCGGTGTGTAACTTTTTCGGAACGCACGATCGGCACCAGGTGCAGCTTTAAAATCTGGGGGAGCGCCGTCTGCGGTCCAGATCCACGTAGCAATCCGGAAGGCAGTCGACAGCGACCCGAAGTCTGGCTGATTCTGGCGCGGTTGAAGTGCGCTCCGCCGTAGGTGGGCGGTATTGTCAAGTGAGGGCCATGGTGAAGAATGGCGCTTGTAGACAGGTTTAGTATGTGAGGTGAGGTCAAAACGAGTGGATTCTGCGACTAAACCAGTGAATGAGTATTCTTTCCATGGGAATGCGGGGACAACCTACCGGCCTGCGTTTCGCGAAAGCTAGCAAATACCCCTACAAAGAGGGCGAGTCCTCTTGTCGCTTTTTGACGAAAAAAAAAATCGTCAGTGCTCGTATGTGAGACTAGTGGTGATGGACGCACCTAGCATGATAAGCGAATGGGTATATAGAGGGGAACTAGGAGAGGGTAATAGTACAAGAGGAAGACTTCATTTGTGATTTACTCTGGCCGGCGTTATTGGTAGTTATCAGATGGATGAGTTGTCATGGCACTCAACGGACGTCGCGAAAGTGGCCCCCTTGGCTTCGGCTGCCGCATACATAGGGGCCGCTCTTTGCCCGCTCTCGCCGATACCCCCTCGACGACCGCGACGATCCCCCTGCTTGTTGCGAGAGGTATTTTCGATGTTCACATGAACTAAAAGGTGGCGCAATTGCAAGATACAGGTACATATACATATTGAATTCGAACTAGCATAGGTAAAGCATAAGTAGGCGAGCACGGGTAACAAAGATACTGATAACCTGGGCATATCTAGGCAAGTCGTCAAATGTTCATTAAAACAGCTATCTGATGAACGGCTCCGTAGGCTGCCCTTGTACTGCCTTCCTCCAGCTCTCGGGATAGACTGTATTCGAAATAGCGTCCAGGTGATATGAGGTATAATCGACTGGCTCGATGAGCTCTGTCCCCGTAGGACCCAGTCGCCTGAGTTTTCGTGTCGGGGAAACCATATACATCGAAGGAGTGGTAACCATGTCCTCCACCTCTGCAGTATCTCCTCGCAGGTATGACTCCGGGCGTAGATCCGTATATGCTTCGTCGGAGCTAAACGAGCTCCGTGAATCGTTGCTCGTCACCGAATCCATCTCAGAGTCCTCCATATCCATCGCGAGCCGCGCTAAATCGCGTTGACGCAGGAGTGCCTCCATCTCGCGGTCCGCGACAGCGTCGATCTGGATTTGTACAATGCTTTCGCGCATGTTCACAGCCTCAGGCGTGAACGAGTCTTCAACTAGGACGAGGCGTGTGTGCCCGCCCTCAGAAACACACTGGTACCCAGCTGGACTACGCTGCAGCTTCTTTTTTCGCGCGTTCCTCGCATTAGGGTCCCGGTTCTTGAGCGGCGTCGCTGGTGGGCGGCTCATGTACGGGTGCGTTTGCAGGTGTCGTGGCGTGGAAGGTTGAACGGTTGGGGGAGCGGGGGGTTGATTAGGGGCATAATCGAAGGAGCCTTCTGGAGAAGAGAAGGATGCGGAAGACGATGAAGACGATGAAGAGTATGAAAAGCTGGACAACGAGCTTGCGGGAGATATGTTGGATGGCACAACTCCCACAACGTGCCCTGATGGGTAATGCCACCTTGTGTGGGTGCCCCTTCCAGTAGCGGAGGGGGCGACGAGGACGGTCGTTTTTTCGCGCGCAAGTGCGGCGCGTGCCTTGCTTCGGGTAAGCATGTCTGTGGTGTTGGCGACTTTTTCGTGGGCTTGATTGTAATTCTTGCTGGCGATTTACTATCTGCGTTTGTGAGCACTGGAGGGGACAATTTGGAGCCTTTCCTGGCCCCCCTGTGGCACTCATATACCAGGGCACCGCTTTGCACTTGGACAATGGGCTCCGACCGCTTTGGCTGGAGACGCAAGCCTTTGGCCAACTATTCCCGATGTGTTTCTTTAGTTAACCTACGCCTCCGGTCCATAATATCGCTTTGTCGGGATACACGTTTTTGATCCGAGCCCATTGTCGAACGCGTGGTCTGCATATCGATTTGCCTTTTTTACACAACCACTCGTGTATGTAGGCATACCTCCTTAGCCGCCTTTATTCTATCGCCTGAAAGTATGCCTTGGCAGCCAGTAGAGCTCTTCTAGAAAGTTCTCTGGATCGTAGTGAAGAGTTCGAGAGCCAATACACTAGAATTTGAGTGGATAGATTAGATATTTTTCTGTACATGACACATCATGCCACAAGCTACTCAAAAACATTTTCAAATGACAAGGAAAGCAACAGTGTTCGACAAGCAAGTTCGAAGTGGATCCCAGAGAGAGAGAAGGAAGTAGATATCGATAAAAATGACGACGGTCAACTTAAATGGCGGACTTGCTGGTCTACATGGCGCCCCACTGACCTCCCGATCCAGTAAACCCGTTGTTAGCGGAGGTGAACGGTTGCCCGCTGCCTGAGAATGGGTTGAATTGCCCCTGGGGTTGCATCTGCATGTTCTGCTGTGCACCGTAGAGCGGTCGCTGCTGCTGCTGCTGCTGTTGCATCTGTAGCTGCTGTTGCTGTAATTGCTGCTGTTGCATCATCTGCATGGTCGTCTGCGGCTGCGGTATGCTCGACATAAATTGGCCCTGGCCCTGTGAGGCCATACCCATACCCATGCCTGTCGCTCCCATGCCCAACTGCGGGCTCTGTGTCGTAGCCATGCCCATACTACCTATGCCCAGCTGTGGACTCGGCGTCATGAAGTGACCCGTCATCTGCATCTGAGGCTGGGGTGTCGCTGACAGCATCTGCGGCTGTGGCGTCACCGGCTGGGGGGTGAACCGCTGCTGCTGCTGGCTAGGATTTGCACCGAGGAGCTGCTGTGCCTGCGCGTTACTCGAGAACATCGTGTTCCCCTGACCCGGCGTCGGCTGAGGGTGGAAGAAGTTGTTCGCCTGCTGCTGCATGGGCTGCTGGGGCTGCGTAGAAAAGTACCCCTGCTGTCCGGCCTGGTTCACCGACCCAAACGGTGTCATGGCCCCTGGAGACGAGACAAATTGTTGCTGCTGCATCATTCCGGGGAACTGCTGTTGCGGGGTGAACGGGTTGGATGGGACGTGTTGCGCAGTGAACGGGTTGACACCACTGCCCATCGACGTTTGGTAGGCACTCATTGTGCCAGGGAACGCACTCTGCCCACCTAATTGGGTGCTCATCATGTTCAGCGGCTGAGTGTTCACCATGCCCAGCGGTTGTGTGGGCGGCATTTGGAACTGGAGTGGTAAGGATGAGGAGGTGGATGGCGCTTGTAGTGAGACTAGATCAGACCAGACGCCACCTACAGGTGCTGGTGGGCCCGCGTTTGTCGTGGCCTGACGTTGGGGTTGTGGGGGATGAGATTGGAGGGAGGTTAGGGGCTGAGAGAATGAGCGTGTAGGGGCCATGGCTGTGCTGACCGCCGATGGTCGTTGAGGAGGCATGGGTAGTTGACTCGATGGCTGACTCGATGTAGGACTGGTAGTAAGAGTGGATGTAGTGCTCAGAGTGGTCGAATCGGTTTGTAACGAAGTAAGGGGTGTTGACACAGATCGCAAACTCCCACTCGATGTTACGGAGGACGCGGATCTAGATGGCCCAAGTTTTGATGCGACGAGGGCAGATTTATCCATGAAACGCTTGAACTCGTATTTTGCTGCATAAAGTGAATATTAAATTATATTGGACGATGACGGTAAGACTTACATCGGATATATTGCTCAAGTTCACTGTCTCTCTCTGCGTCCATCAAATTTGGTGGTGGTGGATGCCGCACCTCGTTCGGGTTGTATATCGCATTGGAGCGCGCGTTCCCCGTCGCTTTCATGTGCTAGTCGGATTCAGCACGCGCATGATTCCATCTCATCACCGTCTCATACCTCGACTTGCTCCTTTGTCCACGAGTCCATAGTCAAGCTCTTGCTGAAAATCGTTTGCTTTCAGACTCGTCCGTTATTTGCGATGTGCAACACGTACACCTTCGTAACATGAGTGCCGATCTTCCTATGAATGCTGGCGCAATTGACACTGTAAATGACTGTCGACCAGACTGTTCTGCTATAATATTTAAGATAAAGACACACCACAAAAATATTCCGAGATTATGCGACGCCCATCGAGGATTGCGCACCTTACAGTCTGCACAAATGTCTGGCAGAAAGCTTGAGGGTTAACATCGTTGATCAATAAGCCACAGCATACCGTTTCCTGGCTTCGTAACCAGGTCTAGAAGGTTTTTTTGATTTCTTTCCAAAGTGATTTTGTTGAGCCCAGACATGGCGTCGAGTTGGTAGGAGACGAGGAAGAAAAGGATGATTGTCGCACACTTTCGCCTGTTGCCACTCTAATGGGAAGCCGATTAGTCATCGCTATATTTATCACATCATCACCGAAAATAGATTTGAAGAAACCCCCATGCAATTTTTCGCACTTGTTACTAGGAACCAAAAGCAGGCACAAAAATCCACCTCAACCTTTTTAGACCCGTTATTCACCACACGAGGGAATTCATCAGCTTTGGATGGTACTACCATCGCTCTTATATCTTGCCTAGAACACCATCTCATCTGTATGCAGATCTTTGACGCCCCTTAAAATACCCAATCCCATAACAGCTCAAAGAAATAGTTTTATTTTATTTTTTCAACTGTAGCCGCCAGCGGATTCATAAAACATGACGCAGAGGAGATATATGATATTGTATTACATCATCTGGGGTACACGAGACGGAAAAGTATAAACTATAATATGATCAAAAAAAACCCCGAGGCGCAAGAATTGGAAGGAGACTATTTTTTGTTGTCTAAAACTTGGGGTGTCGCTACATCCTCTATGTATGCGGAAGGGTAACCTAATAACCTAAGTTGGTGAGACAGTACGGGTGGGTACTCGGGATGGGAATAGGGCCCATAAGATGACCATCAACAACCCTAGAGGGACAGTTACGTATGGCATGGTATGTATTCCTTTGAAACTAGAGATTGTTCCCGATATGAAAGGGAATAGAGCTGAAATAGATCTCAGTATGTTGAGACTCGAGTTGGAACGTGTTTAGCTTACAGTTGCCCACGCTTGAGAAAGCAGATCTAGGGATAGAAAAAACATCAGTCTCATACGTTGATCAGGGAGAAATGTCCCACATTAGACCCATGCCGATCATGTGGACCTCGGACGGCAGAACGTCGGTAGAGAGCCTAAGGGTGGCCGGGAACAACGGGCCGTATAGTATCCCGATGATGCATGTAGAAATTGCGTTCTCGACAGTCGAATCGACGAACCAAATCAGGAATTGCATAACGACAGCGATTACTGTATAAAATGCTCATCGTGAGATTCGTTAGAGGCCATTTTGTATAAAATCGAACCGACTTCTAGAGAAATAAGATGTGGTTAGAAGGGTTAAAGATTAAACTGACGAGGAATAACTCACAAGCACGCGAGAATGGTATATCTTCTTTGAGTAAAGGACATCCTAGAAGGATTTTAGTTGGACGAGCTGCCATAGCCATGAAATAGAAGCAATTACCGAGGGACAAAATATCCCCAGGTGAAACGTCCAATTGCTGACCCACCCCAGAACCCAGAAGTCACGTAGCCGACTGTATTAGGGTTAGCTCTCTACAGATCATGAGTAACCATTTTTTCCTGATAAGTTGTGGTTAAACATACTCGGACTGCCAGAAGATATGTAACCATCTGGATGATGGCTCTTCAGTCAAAATCGAGGATGGAATTGAAAAATGAAAACTAACGAATCCTTGTGTTGTTGTTTCGCTAAGGTAACTGAGATAAGTCGGGATGTACGACAAAGAGAAAATGGTACAGACCTTCCTAAATAGAGCAGTGCGAAGATGCCGAATGCCCACAGATGAAATTGTGATAGAGCAAGGCGTAGGGCTTTTATGCATCGCTGATTCAGTAGAAATTAGCTCAACGATATAACCTGTTACATACTACTTGGTGGAGATGCCAGAGGTGTTCCATTGGAGTGCTCTTTTTCATGAACAGGTGATGTTGGTGAGTCGGATGCCCGCCTGTTCATTTCCATCCTCGCTTCTGTCCACTCCATTAAATTCTCTCGGGCGGTAGGTTTAAAGGTGGTAAATAATAGAAGGAAGCAGATGAAAGATAGAACGAGTGATCCATAGTAGTAGTGGGGCCAAGGAACGCCACTTGAAACGATTGTCTGGCATACCATGGGAGAGACGGCACCACCAAGACCTGAATAGATCCAGTGAACAATATAATAGACGTGATCTCATAAAGGGCTTACTCCACAATCCGAAAGAGAATCCAAGCGACTGTTGAAGGCCTTCAGCGAAGTACTCATTCCTGAGTACACCAGTCAATCAAGCCCCACGAGTACAATCCAAACACGTTACATTGAAGCTTGAAAAAAAATTAGTATATATCTGGTATAATATTTCGCTTTACTCACCTGTAAGAAGCCCTCGAGCAAATGCCGCGAAAGCGTATGCTACAAAAGTCACGATAAACCCAGATTTTGAGCCTATCATAATGAAATGCGCAGCATGGAAAAAGCTGCATAGTATGAACAATAGATGTCTGGCCTGCGTGGCCGAATGCCTCACAGAGCCGCTTTTTCGGGAAGGCCAAGGGAGGTAGGGAAGTAGGGAAGCAGTGGGTCGCTGGGAAGAACAGCGTCCCAGGAGCTTTATTATCGGTTCGATCACAAATGTAGCAGAAAAGAATCTGTAAGAATAATAGCCCTTGATTGAGTAATTGCACAAAATGGATCGATAAAAAAGAAAGTGCGGACCCGCAAGTGGCGCCAGCAAATAGCAACGACGACTTCATCGTGTTTAGATGGAAGTCGGCAGTAAAGTCTGAATTGCGCCCCAGTAAGTAACAAGCAGAATCTATAAGAGAACTACAGCTCACAAGGCAAAACTGTGCCAGTTACTGAAATCAACGACCACAATCAGAATTTCAGATAAAAACAATCAGGTGGGACACATACTTCCTTCTCCCCACCCAAAGATAAAATATGTAAAAAAGCCTGCAGCTAAGCGCCATTTAAGACGCTCCATCTTCGGGGAATG
This sequence comes from Sphagnurus paluster, assembly GCA_018282025.1. NCBI lineage: Eukaryota > Fungi > Basidiomycota > Agaricomycetes > Agaricales > Lyophyllaceae > Sphagnurus > Sphagnurus paluster. The sequence goes on from JABCKI010006151.1 coordinate 9,194, forward strand.
GCTATCATCGGCATCGTTCGAGAGGCTGGTGGTGGAATTTTTGGCGCTGTACGGAAGAGTCCTGGCTAGAGTTTCGATGGGGTTTGATGTATAAAAAACAGGATCCGCGCTGATGTGGCGTTCAACAGAGGTGCAAGTGAAATCATCCGTGACATAGGCGTTAGAGGGGGGAGTCAGTGGTTCACTAAGTGGAGCCGATTTCGATGGCGTTGGATGCCCAGAGGTATCGAACTGCTCGTCGTCACAAACAGCGCTATCGTTCGTGGTAGGAGAATCCTTTGGCGAGAAGCCCAAGTTAGGAAGCGCATTCAGAGAGCGGTGTGAGCTGCGTCTGCGTCCCCTTAATGTGTTCTGGTATGCGTCTGGTGCGGCAGGCTGCAAAAGAGAAGACATGTGCGATTGGGGGAATCAGCAGCGAATCTTTGAAGCAAGATATAGAGATTCAGCCGGAAAACAGGGCTGCTTTGGTTCCGGTCTGTAAAATCGGTTTTTCGGACCGTTGCAAAGACTGGAGGATGTATGGAGTAGACGTGACGCGTCGAACAGAAACGCCGAAATTTCCGAGTAACATAGAAACGTCATGTGGAGCGCCAGAATTATCGCCACATGTTGTGCGGGAAGCAGGAAGTAGATCTGCAGTTGCCCAGTCGGGCGAAGAAAGGATTTTTTTTTCGGAGATAAAGTGATCCATTCGTGTGCCGAAGAGTGCGCCCATCTGGTGCATATGGTAGATAACAGCATACAGCAAACTGGATCGGATCTTGAAATTACTGTGTGCTTGGGTACCCTGAAATTTTTTACGGCTGATGTTAAAGTGGAACGTGGAGGAATTGGTAATTTTGGACGCCAGCCTACACGAGGGAAGGGCTTGAATGGCCGTAACATAGTAGGCATGCAGCCAAGAAAACGTTCCCTAAGCGGAATTAACCCGGAATCCTGTCGCCCTGCTCCATTTTGGCTCCGGATCCACTTTTTCGCCTCCAAAGAGTCGCCGACATGGGGCTCGCTGGAAAATAACTCGATCCTGAGTACCATTTTCTCAAGTCATGGCGTATGCTGGTTGATGCGTCCCTGGTCATCCTTTGTCAAACCCCTTGGCCTAAAATCTTCCCCAAACACATTCCGAGCTCGAAGCGTGCCACAACCCCAATAGAACCCGTCGAAAGTGACAGCCTGAGTGAGCGACAGTGATGGAAGCGAAAGTTGTAGCTCTGCATGTGTAATGTAACTTCTCTGCGTGAGAGTCAGCTGGGCCACGTCCTCGGGTTTCAGTATTTCTCTTCTCCCTGACAAGGACGAATCAGCAGGGACTTTTTTTAATCGCGGATTTGGCCAAGACTCTTATTTATATTGAACCCTAGCATGTGTCGCATCACTGTCAATCCTGAGCTGTGATGTTCTCGACGAAATGTCGTCTTTCCTGTCGATGAGTCCGGGAGGACCACTCTTTAACACCTATGTGCGTAGGACAACCAACAATGATGATAGACTAACCTAATGGAACTCGATTGTCCAGGAATCCAACAGTGTCTGGGTGCTTTTATGAATTTTTGCTACTGGACCATACACTTCGATTGAGAGCTGGTACTGAAGGGGCTATCGTTGCGGGTGTTGTGCAAATTTACGTGAGTTCCGGAATGTGGCGGTGCAAAACGGTGGCGTAAGCCCACCTAAATAAACAATCAACATGCAGATTGACCAATATGATCTTAAAGTATAATCAACAAGTCCTCGACGTCCGGCGATGGTGATCGGTCGATCACAATATAAATTCGACATAGGATCGTCGGAATTTTCTGTCAGATGTTTGTTTTGCTAGCGTTGGGCGATGTTTCGCTAGGAATTGTGACGAATTGCGAATGTCCCGAGGTTACAACAACCAGGAACAACTCAACGACATCATCACAATGGTTATGGAGCTGCTGCTGCTGAACAGGGAATTCCACACGCGCAATCTGTTCGTTGATATGCAGAGTAAGATTTTGGTCTGGCGCGGAAATGCTCCCTATTGCGCACTCTTAGTAAGATCACGAGGCGTACGGGAAGCTGTGCTTCATCGATTTGAACGAGGAGCAGGCTGTAAGTAGGCGTTTGTTCAATTCACTTTGTGATAATACTACCAGTAGACTGAACCTTTGCACCAGCTGCGTTGGTACCAGATCAACAAGAATTTAGACATCTAGCCTGAGCAGTTGGGGAGAGCGGCTATAAGTATGGCGCTATGGTCTAGACTGTAGATGTGTATCACACATGTGGGGATCAGGTAGAAATTTTCCTGGTGAACTCACGTAATAGAAGGGCCGCCAGCCTCCGACACGCTACCCGCATCGTAAGACCCGCCGTCGACGATGCTACTACTACTAGTACTAGCACCTGCCGCGTAGCATGGTCACGCCGACGACCCCCCTAGCAAAGCTTGTGTAAGCTCTCAACAATGCCGTCGACTACCCGCGCCTACTCCAAACATGAACGTTGAACTGCCGCAAGACGTCCACCAAGAGACCTTACATGTGCTGCCACCGAAGACTCGCGCTCCAAGCCTCCAGGCCACCGTGACGATTGCCCAGCGGTGCTAGGCGTGGTTCGGCTTGTTTTTCGACAGAAGCTGTCTGGAATCTGCTGATCATGGCGATCTTTGCCACCCCCGGATGTAAGCTGCTCATACCTTGGCTAGGGTATACCTAGTAGTATTGTAGTATTAGTTTTGAAAATCGGTCTATATCATCGTTAGTAAGTCGGTGCCGAAGTCTAGCTTTTAGTATGATGTTATTTACTAATGAAGACATCGCATAGAACTTGGATTTGCCGTGCTTGTAACATCCCATAAGCGTAACTTACAAGTCACCCACTGAGGGTGCTTTAGGGTTGCGGAAAAAACCTCCGGAGGGGTTTCTGACCAGTAAATTACTGGGTCTGGGGTTTCCTGGGGGTAACATACCGGTTCTTTACTAGTAATTTACCAGTCACGTGCTGCTAAAACTGAGAAAAAATCTACAGGCCCGTTCAGTGCAGCCTGGCCCGTTATTCTGTGAAAACAAGCTTGTTTCAAACTGCAAAGATTGCAAACCTACAGTAGGCAGCCTCCGCACCCAGTGCCCACACTGCAGAAGGGTGAAAAGAGTTAGAATAATTATATATTGCACGTGACTACATAAGGTAACTTACCTGGCAATTTTTGACGTCCAGGAAAGATACCAGTATCATACCAGTAAATAACTGGTAAATAATATGTTTGGTAAATAACTACGAGCTTACGACCCGTGCCTCCGGCACGGCGCTCACTGCGCTCGGCCAACCTATGGCCCAGGTTCTCCAGCTCGTTGGGGGCTCTGCCCCCAAACCCCCGTCCACCTCCATTGTATATAGTGAAAATAAAAAGAACTGTAGGGCTCGCTGCGCTCGCCCGAGATTAGAAAATTAAGTCCTGGAGCTTGCTACGCTCACCCAGAGTTGTGTCAGGCTCACTAACAGGGGAATAGATCAAGCCAGTTTGAGCAGCTCGCTGTGCTCGCTCTTGTTAGAAAATTATTTTTCCTGGGCTCCAGGGCTCGCTACGCTCACCTGGATCTGCAAGGCTCGCTGCGCTCGCGAGGGGAGGTGCTAGTTTGAGGTGCTCACTATGCTTGCTCATGTTAGAAAAATATTATTCC
>JABCKI010006152.1:0-12793 GCA_018282025.1 Sphagnurus paluster
TAACTGATCTGCAACATTGCCATACTACTTCTGGTGGATGGCCCATATTTCTTGCTACTTGGAGTCTAAGAAACTGATACTACAGTGAGGAAAGGCTTCCACAAAGGCCAGATCAAGTTATTTGAAGAGTTGAACAGATCTTTATTGGTAGAATAAATTTATGTAACCATGTACTGAGATAACAGCAGTCTGATGGGGTCGAGAAAGTGAAAATATTCACAAGTCCCCGGAATGGGCTGTGAAATATTATATATCATTAGACCTAACATGGACAGCATGGCTGATTGGTAGACATGCCTGTGGGTGCCATGTTGCATCTACAACCCCCGAGTTCAATCCTTCCCAGTGTCAATTTTTAGAACACGTTATTCAATTGCTGGTGGCTTGTCACTTGTTGGGGCTTGAACTGAGCAACTTGTCGACAAAATGGACATGGCTTACTGCACTGGTGACTGGCCAGCTTTTCTTACTTGTACCAGCTTGTACAAGCCGGTACAACCTCTCACAAGTTGCCTGTGAAATTCCTGATGTTTAGGTTCTCTGAGACAACTCCTTGAAATCATATTTTTTTCTCAAATAATTAATATTTTCTCATAGATTGCAAGTGTATAGTTCATTCACTGGTATTTCTTAATCATCAAATAATTTCTAGGTCAGTCAGCTCTCTAACATTTTCTCACACACTCACTGCTCTTCAATTCAGGAAGTAAATAATTTCTCTCTGTAATTTCAAACACACTTTCAACATAAAACATACTACTAGGTTAGCATACAATTCTAGAGATGACATACAAATACTTTGACACTCTTGATAGCATGTAAGTAGCACCTAATTGTTTGTTATTTACAACTTTATGAATATTATTATATCAGACTGTGAGTATCTTTTCTTTTACCTTACATGACAATTAATTAATTTTCAATAGGTAAATTTCACCAAGACAAGGTTTTCAGATCTAGTAGTGAAGAAGTTATCTGACAAGGTGTGTCATTATTTTCTATTACAGCACTTGAGCTTCATTCATCACAAAGGCCCCATTCTTTATGCCTGACAAAAGAAAGAAAATATTTCTTGGGCTATGTAATCTTTATAAATTCTATTTTAGATTTGTAGTTGTTGCTTACTAGCACATTCTAGCACTTGCTATTGTTGCAGAACATTCTTTTCCTAGCTTTGGATTCCAAGGGTCCTTCCAGGAGTCTCTTGCTCTTTATATCAGGTCCAACAAGTGGGAAAATGTCTTGGAAGCCGTGTTACATCCTCAAGATAAAATGGAAAATAATCCCCATCTTTCTGATCAAATTGAAGATGTATCTCACCCTTCAGTTAGAAGGAAATCAGTTTGTACATTTCTCATGTCAAAGTTTTTTCTTCTGATATGTTATAAATATAGCTTTTGAAGAAGCTCATTTCTGCACTGAGCAAACGACAGCCCCAGGTTATCACAACCAGGAAAATTGATGATATTGAGGAAGTTTTTGATGTTGAGAAACTCATTGATATTGTAGAAAAGAACAGTTTGTCCAGCGAGTGTGTATCTTTTTATTTTCTAATTTAATATTCAGAGATTTCTTGTTGCAGAAAGTGAAGAAAAAATAGAGAATAATCAGGAGGGCCAACAGGAAGACCAACCGGACAACTAGATTGTGTTGATTTTTCACAACTGTATAATACATGATTGAACTAGTTTCTAGTCTTGATGCCTTTACATCAGGCCCCGGGAAGCTCCCATATATGTTTGTCTGGGAAATGTCCTGGATTTGGCCTAAAATCCGGTATTTCAGGACAGGGATCTCAAAAAAATCTGAGCACGTGACTCAAAAAGCGAAAAAACTTGGTGCTGATGGGTCATGATCCTCCTTCGAAAATAGACTAAAATAGGTAAAATGTCCTCAAATGTTGGTGCCGTCGTTAGGCATCGGTCATTAAGCGTTGGTAACATTCTGGGCGGCTACTGCACATGAAAAATGTTTCATTCGGGCCTCGAATCCGGTATTTCCAGGACAAGGATTACGAAAAATTGCCGCCCGGGGGCCCCAAAATGCCCCCAAATCCGGTATTTTCGGACAGGGATTTTGCCATTTTTGGGGTCTAAAATCCGGTATTTCCGGACAAACATATAGGGGAGCTTCCCGGGGCCTTTTACATCATTTCAGATTCTCGAAGTCTCAACTTTCTAACTTGACAGCACCTGTGCTGTTTGGATGTGCCAATAGCCTATTATATTGTCATCTTGTACTCAGTAAACTGTCCTGCAGTTCAGGTAAGTCTCTCCACTCCCCAGAACACCAACAAACCCTTCCTACATATTCTGTGTCCCTCTCGCGCTCGATCTCGGCATATACCTACTCGCGGTGCGCATCTGCAGTCTTCCCACCATAGGAGCATAGTTGCAGATCGCGTCCAGGACGAGTGGTGGCGGCGGTGGTGGCCTCACGGCGGGTTTCCCTGTCCGCGTCGCTGACACTGTGTTGCTGGTTACTGTTGGTGCGGGCTGCGGAGGCTGTGAAACGGGGCGCGCAAGCGCATGGGAGGGAGTGCGGTGCGGCAAAGGGAAGGGAGGAACACGGAGGAGGGTGCCGGTGGTCCGTGACGCGCGGCGCGCAACGACGATCTGAACTTCAGCGTCGGCGGGGACTGCGCCTGTGACTGTGTGACTGGTATTGGGGCTGGGCGATCGGAAACGCGACGGGGTGCATGTACGCGTGAGGGTGCGGCCTCTTGATGGAGTCGGTGCGTTGGTCTCGTCGTCGGATTGCATGGAGGGATTGGTGCTTGTGGTCATGGTTTGCACTGGTGGAACCGACGAGTAGCGCTTCTGGAGGAGTATGCTGGTGCGTAGGGTGGAAGGACCGGGAAGGGATGTGTGGCGGCGGTGCTGGTTAAGTGGTGCGATAGGGAAAGGAGTGTCGCGGCCGCGAACGATACCCGAAGTGGAGAGGCACTTAGTGGCCTGTGCGTTTGATATCGAGATTGTTGTGGTGGTTGTCGATTGGAAGGAAGGGAAGTCGGACATCATTGGGTGGAATGAAAGGGCTGAAAGGATAAGCTGGCGGAGAACAAGGGTGAGGGGTTTAAGTGGATGAAACGGACAATGGACGACGGACCCGAAGAACGTTTGGCACCCACGACAACCCGCCCACATCCCGATTCGCATGAAACCGATCAACGAGCATTAGAGTGAACGTAACCTCTACAAAGAAGTGAATGGGAGAATAATGCATTATTTCGTACTGTGGGCAGCAAGGGTCGAGAAATTGAGGCCGGGCTCGGAATCTGGACGTGACGTAGGTCGATTGTTTTTGTTATGTGGGAGTCGCACAGCGTCCTGGAGATCCTGCAGCGTCCATCAGAGGGTATAAATAAATGTGCTCAATTCCAGCGGGGATGGGCGGTTTCTACGCAACGACTGGAACGATGTGATGGGAAATGGCTTCACTCAAGTAGTGACCAACAACAAGCGAGACCAGTATCCAGGGTTGTCGTCGTCACCGTTTCAGCGCACGCAGTCGTGATCAAGGCAGATTTGGAGACCCCAGGGCCCACACCATTGGATAGGATGAACGTCTTGACGGTTTGGCCAGCACAACACACACACTTGTTGCCTTCTCTACTTATAGCGATATTCATGCACTCGTAGGACTAATGATCCCGCCATCATGTACCGCATACGTCCCACTTTTCGCCGCCCGCGCCTTCAATCGCGCCTGAATTTCCGGCCAGCGGGACTCCAGCTCCTGACCCCCGTTCATTTCATTTAAAGATGTGGGAAAGGCAAGGAATGGGCCGTCGATTGGACCCTTGCGATCCGTAAGTACCTGTGCGTTTGTAGGAAGCGGCGGTGGCGGGGAGGCACCCATAAGGTGCGACAATGAGGAAAAGTTCCGTTTGTGTTTCCGGAATCTGCGAAATGACTTGGGCGGCGGTGACGGTGGGCGACACGGTTTCCACGTCGAGGGTAGCGTAGAACGATAATGTGCAACTAGATTGTCGATCTTCACATGGCAGTCTTCTTTGGGGGAGCTGAGGATCTTGAGGCTGGGGGAGGGGAGGGAAAGGAAGATCTGAGGAGGTACAGTTGGGATGAGTCGTTGGTCCTCGGTTTTAACGGCGCGAGCTGGGGGCGGGTGGAGGGAGAGTCGAGAGAACACTTTCCCAATTACTCCAGACGTCGTCCGCAGTCTCTTCAGTTTCGGCTTCGTAGTCTCTGCGGTAACTGGTTTTGGCTCTGAGACTGTATGAGGTGCAAGCACTGCGACAGGTTCAAAGTCCACCAAAAAGAACTCATCCGATATGCGCCCCACGATGTCCAACTTGAAGCCTTCGGCCTCCGAGTCGGACGAAGGTACTGCATTGTGCCCCTCCGAGTCGTCCGTGGGTAGGTAGGGCTCGGCCGCAGCACTGTGGAGGTCCAACACGAAGACGTTGGCATCGAGATGAACACTATGCAAACCCTCGACAGCACATTCCGCCATGCGCGTCCAGGGACCATCCACCAAAGGCGTCCTGGCGATGGCAAACCGACGCGGGTTGATCTGCTCGTCTGAGAAATGGGCTGGGGATGGGATGAACGACGCCTGGCTGTACATGCTTGCGCTTGACAACGGTGTACCAAGCCCAGATGGTGTGCTGACCATGGTCAACACGTTCTCCTGTGGTATAGCATCTAAGAGGAACCATTCAATGTGAAGCTAGCGTGCTCGACATACCGCTCCGACACCGCCGTATCCAAATGAATGCCGCTCAATGAAAGGCAGCGCCAAGTGTGCAGCGCTTGGTCTATTGATTCCTCGTTTTTGGATAACCTGCGCCATAGTTTGCGTGATGAGTGCTCGATCGACTACAAAACGCGCAGCGTCCACACAGTGAGTGTAATGTGAGGTCCACTAGAACGGGAGGCTGATCCAGCAGCCTCGGTGAACGTAGTGATGGTACGTGGACAAGTCTCGGATCTTGGTGTCGTTGTTTGCCCGGCGTGCGGATTGATATTCCTGTCAGACTAAACGCCATTCAATATTCGAGCTTGATCCAAACATGGTTTCATACAGCGTGCACCTACTTGGAATACGGTACTCATTGCGCAACACCCTCCATTACTTATTGAACACTTCACCGAAGTTCGTCGCTATCGTTGTGGCATCGGGGACCTCAACGGTGTGCTTGGATCCAGGATGATGCATAGCTCGTACAGGCGGGCGGACAAGTGACTGAAGAGGGGCCGCTCTTTGACGCGCACAGTGGCACACACGCACGCCCTCCCGCTTTGGTCGCCCAATCCCAGTCCCACCGGCACCGGCATGCTGCCTACCGACGCAGTGGTCGAGATCGTCGTCGCGCGTCAATCTCCGCAGCCTTCACCAAAAAGCGAGACAGGATCATGGTCAGCCCAAGAGAAGCCCGCCGCGAGGCCGCCCCCCACCGCCGCCGCTCATTATGGACGCGATCTGTACCCGGGGCGGGGAAGGCCGCACCTGTGTACGACGAGCAGGTACACACCAAGATCGAGAGCGTCCAAGCTTGGTTGAAATGCAGGGAAGCGACCACAAGCGCATTGGGCCGTTCACTCGGCACATCTCTGTAACGCTTACTTCGGGAAATCCATTTTAGCATTGACACGGGCTCCAGCACCGATCTCGGGATATATACCGACCTCGACGGTGATTACTGTACATTGTTCAATTTCGACTTCTAACTGATTCTTACTAACAAAATTTCAGGAAGAGATTATCCTGCTATGGATCAGGATACAGAATAGAGGCTACACTTATACGCGACCACGAAAAGTTGACTGTTTCGTCAGCTAGCTTCTTAGAAACCCGAATGGATTAGAGCACTAACGCGGAAACCAAGGTATCCCCCTATGTCTATATAAACGACCAAGTCTGCTCAGAATTCCAAGCACCAAGCACCCGCGTACCTCTTCTGATTACATCTCCTGCAACTTAAAACATGACGATCCCCACTTCGGCGCGCGAATACTACTTTCCTCAGGTAGGTTAATCTACCAACTGTCACTGTCACATAGACGAGACGACTGATACGCTATATTATGTATAGCTTGGCTCTTATGAAAACCTTGCCATTCAAATCAAACAAGTCAAAGCCCCACAGGCCGACGAAGTCCTGGTCAAAGTCCACGCAGCGGCGCTCAACCATCGCGACACCTTCATCGCATCTGGACATTATGCCATCAAGTAGGTAATATTCAAACATAGTTTGCGAGGTACACTGATGCGCCCCCTATTACAGGACGCCGGATAACTTGGTACCATTATCAGACATGGCTGGAGAAATCGTCCAGCTCGGTGCCGCAGTCAAAGGCTGGAAGGTCGGCGATCGTGTTTGCGCGAATTACACACCAGACCTCGTGCATGGTTTGCTCAACGAAAAGACTGGGCACAGCACCCTGGGTGGACAGTCTCATGGTGTTTTGACTGAATACAGGACGTTCCCTGCCCATGTGAGTACCGAAAATGCTGCTCTTTCTTGCGTCTCGCTAAACTATGGCTCGCAAGTCCCTGGTAGCCATTCCTGAACATCTGTCGTATGTGGAAGCATCCACCTTGCCGTTAGTTTAATCATATTTCGGACTGTTGATGTGTTTTGACTTTGACATTTAGAGTCGCGGCCATGACAGCATATGCTGCATTGTACGGACCAGTCCCTGTTAAGGCGGGTGACGACGTCCTCGTCCTGGGTACCAGTGGCGTGTCCATGTATGTTCGTGCGCTCTGTGACTTGCCAGAGATTTCATCATCCGTGTCATAGCTTTGCCCTTCAATTTGCTCGCGCTGCCGGGGCCAATGTGATCATTACCTCATCTTCAGATGAGAAGCTCAAGATTGCAAGTAGACTCGGCGCGAAGCATGTCATCAACTATATGACCAGCCCCGACTGGGACGAAGAGGTTCTCAAGCTCGTGAGTCTGCTCTCCACACTTTCTGTGACTGGTAACAAAATCCTCATTTCAAAGACCAATGGTGAGGGTGTGGATCATGTCATGGAGGTACCTCGGAACACCCTTTAGATTGAACATTGCTCAACTTTTGTCATGAGTGTAGATTGGCGGCCCAGCCACTTTCTCCAAGTCTCTCAACTCAATAAAGAGCGGGGGAAATGTACAAATTATTGGCTTCATTTCTAAGGTATGCAAAACGTCGAGCTGGAAGGTCTTTCAAACCCCCTCACCCCACTTTTGAAGACCGGCAAAAATATACCCGCTGCTGATTTCACCAAAGTATGCGAGAGGGTTATCTCAAAATTTTACCACTGACCCTCATCTGGTATATGAAGGTGGCCATGGAGGACAGTATACTCATTAATGCGTGTGTCAAGGCTGCAATCATCCGTGGCATCCTGGTTGGCTCCGTGAACGAGTACGCTTCGAGATTTGCTCCCCCTGATCAACCACCATTCTGATAATCTGATTCTCTCCCCCTCACCAGCTTCAAGCAGATGAATCGTCTGATCTCCGCCAACCCCGAAAAGACGCGTCCCGTAATAGATAAGGTTTTTCCATTCGAAGAGGCCAAGCAGGCGTACGCCTACCTTTTATCTGGGGCCCATGTTGGGAAAGTAGTTATCCAAGTCGCGAAGGAGTAATTATGGAGTTGCGATGCTTGTTAACTGATTAGCCTTGGCGTTTAAAAACGTATTTTTCCGATAATCCAGTGGTTATTAGATGTATCTCAAACATTGTCGCTGTTGGAACATTGATGTGTCGGCGACGTTGCGTATACTATGACGTCACTTGATATCCACCACTACTCCCACGAAGTTTTTTGTCGAATTGTATATTTCTCCCTCGAGCTCATTAGCTCCTGGGCCTCCGTGCGCATTTTCCCGTCCTTAAAAGGTGTCTGGTCGCCTAGTGAATGCTATTTTATCATTTCCCTCTTTCCACCATCTTCTTAAAGCACTGCCTACGATTTTCTGTCTACTCGAGTATTGGCCTGACCCTCGGCCCCGCATGCACCTTTGCATATCCAAGGAGTAATTCCTCGAAGTCCCCAACACCCCCAACACCCTCTCCCCTCGCCTCCCTCTCTCTTCGTCTCTGCACAAACGCGCCAACCTTCTCTACGATTCCATCCACCCCAAACCCAAACAACTCGTACAACGTATCGGCTGGCGCACTGAGGCCGAACGTGTGCATGCTAAGCGAGGCGTGCGCGTAGCGCGCCCAGCCATACGACCCCCACGCCTCGATCGCAACGACCAGCGGCTCCTTGCCCTTGCTAAATATAGATTTCGAAACGCGTGGAAAGCCTTTGCCTGGCATTTGCTGTCGATCCCAGGTCAATCCATCATCTGACCCCTATCACGCACTCCTGCTGAACGTTCAAAGCGCTCAGCCTCAACATGTGCTCCGGCCTCCAGGTCCGCCTGCCCCTGTACCTCCAGCCATCCCGCCCCTGCCCCCGCCGGTGCTCGGCTGGACCCCCTCCGCGCCCTGCCACAACGAAGGTGTATCGAGGATGGCCTGCACGACGCTCTGGAAGGCATCGTTGATGCCGACCGAGGTCTTGACGGACCGCACCTGTCCATGTCTCGTCGCCGCGCTGGTAACTTCACGACCCACTCTCATCCCCTCAATCATCCCCTACACACTTCCTCCAATCCTGGTACCTACATCTATCGATCCCGGCCCCATCACGCACCCCGGATCAATCTTCAAAGTGCTCAGCCTCAAGATGTACATCTGCCCTGCGTGTGTCCCCTGCCGCAATGAAGACTTATCGAGGATGCGCTGCACGACACCCTAGAAAGCCTCGTTGACGCTGAACGAGCTCTTGGCGGAGGTCTCGAGAAAGAGCCACTTGGACGACATGCGCATAGTGAAATGCCTGGCCTTCGGCGGTGGGCACTTGGCGGGAGAAGTCCTGTGTGGATAAGTTGCATGGTTGTCCCCTACGAGGGATCTGGACGCCGTCGTCAGAGACGTAGCTCTCGAGCTCGCTATACCACCTCGGACGGACATTGAGTGAGTCGCACTTTGAAACGTCGTACGCTGATGAATCTGTTCAGGACCACAATGGGGCGTTAACTGGGATATCGACGCACCGAGGATGATGCCCTAGGCACTCGTAATCTTGCGGAAGTGCTCTGGCTCGGGAGTCTCTGAGCTCGTTGCAGCCAGTGCACGCACCTGGGCGCCAGGCTTGAGCTTCCTGCAGTCCACTTCAATCCTGTCGACGCGAACGTCGACCCCGATGGCGTTGCTGGACTTGTTCTTGGGGAGTCACTACTCGTTGGAGAAGCGGAGGAGGCTGCTCTTGTTCAAGGACGCGATGTGCAGGAGATGGGTGGTGTGGGCCGCCTTGGTCTTGGTGTCGGCGGCACGGGTGGTGTGTCTGGTCGGTGCTCAAATCCAAAAGCGACTTCTGCTTTAGCGTTTCCCAGTGTATCTTTCGATTCCGTAGATGACGAAATAATAAGGTTGTTTAGTAAAATCGATCAGTGTCATGTACTCTTAAACTGAGAGACTTTTCAACAAGCATGCGTCAACTTGGCATCGTTGTCGAAATATTTTATTACTAGAAAAAAAACCTGTCGGGGAACATCACGATGTAGCGTAGAGTTATGAAACATGGCTAGGATTGCCGGTGCCACCCCGCACAAGCTTGAGACGAAGATCGACATCGCGTCAGATAGGTGTTACAACGCAGGGCATGAAAGAACACACCTTGTGCTTAGCCAGTTCGGGGTCTGTTGTCAAAGACTGCCTCTGCACCATTCTTCCCCTACGTTCCACCCTTAGTTCTGCACAAACGCCTCCAGCGATGGCTTCGTACTATTCACTCAACCTCCCCCACGAGCGTGGGACGGGAAGTGCTTGGGCCCGAGCTCCTGGCCCTAGTACACGTACTGCGTGCCGCCGAGCGAGATCTCCAGCACCGCAAGCATCTTCGCCGACAGGACCAGGACACGCCACTCTTTTCCGAGTCGTCCCCGAAACGCATTCCCCTCCTGGCGCATAGACGGCTACCACGGGCCGAACGAGTACTCGAGAGAGCATTCTGGTTCATCTCGTTGACAAACTCGTGTACTATGGGTCTATACAAATGTGAACTGTAAGAATGCGCTCCCGGTCCAGATCTGACAAAAAAACGCACACATTCGCGAAATATTTGTTGGCGAGGTGGCATTTGTGTTCTGGGTCAGTGGTTCGTGCGTCCGGCAGGCCGCCAACATTCGATATGTGGTTAATCAAGTCCATCTCCATCGACAAGTTCAGCAAGAAGCTATTGATATAAGTACACAACACACCCGGAACCCATCGCACCCACGGTCGATCCAGAAGCGTGTGAGGTCCTACGAAGCGGCGCGCACCAGCAGATTCTCCCAGTTGAGGTCGGGCTGCTTCGTAATCAACAGATGGAGGTATGACTCCTCGTGCTCCCACGCACTGAGCCTGGACGGAAGGCGACTTTTGAATGAGAGCAATAGCCACGACCTAGAAGAAGACGAAAAATAAAGCAGGGATCAATTTAGCCCTGTTCCTGCAATGTCCAGACGCAAGACCGTGACGTACCCTAAATGACCGAACGCCAGTTATTCAGTGGCTGACGCCGTCCTTTGGCATCAAACCTCGGCGGAAAGTACCAATCGCGTCTTGTGTTGTCCTTTCTCAATCTTGGCTGGATGAACCACTCGTGCTTTTAGCGCATGGACAATAGCAAATCGTTAGCCAACGCCAGCCAGCACTAGCACTGAGGCACGGCCAACCTCATCTGACCTGTAAGGAACAGGTCCATCCAAGACAACAGACGCGAGGTGGTGCCAGTTTTACACAGGGCAAGGGTCAAGGGCGAATCGCTATCGCAATCGGACGTGAATGGGCTTCATGCCACGCGCATGCACGCCCTCGAGGAGCTTGTCCCAGCCCGCAAGTGTCCCTCATCGAGGATCGATATCGCGATAGTCCTAGCTGGGTGTGAGTGGATAATTAGTCGTGCTAAGATGGATAAGATAGGGAGAGAACTTACATATCATATCCCATGTCACCCAGCAGCGAGCGATAATTAGGCAAAACCACAGGTCGACGCCGAGGTCCTGGAGGTAGGCTGTGGATGCTTCGTGGATGTTAGTGAGCACAGTTCGAGCTCTTCGCTTCTTCACAACAACAGCCTGGCTCGACTAACAGCGTACACGATATCAATGTGAAATTCAGCTATCGATTGAGCGGATCGATCCCTAAAGAGCTTGAGATTGAAGATTTACGCCACGCACGCAAGTCGCTCAACGCTCCGAGTCCACACCAAATCCGCCATGCCACCATCACCCATCCAGCGTCTGGAACTCCAACCGTCCGATAAGCTGCGCATGGTGGAAGGACGCCCTCATCTACCAGATCCACTCGAACTCGATCTATGACTCCAACGGCGATGGCATCGACGAAAAAACCACTGGAGCAGATAAGGCGCCCCTCCAGAAAATCACCACAGGCCTATCAAGACAGTCCTCGGGATAAGTAGCCGTGTCAAGTGTCATGCACGTCATAGGCCAGGTGTGCAGCCTCATGAGTTTCGGAGTTTGGTGCTTTGAAGTCGTGACCAGACCAGGTTATCGAGCAAAGCGCCTTTGAAGTCACACTCCCCACGTGGGGATGTGAGTTGGGTCAATATAGGGGATCCGGAGCGCAAGCGAAGGAATTTTGTTGGATCGGGGGCGACTGGGATCTCGTCTGCGTTGTCGACGAATGTCACCCCACGTGTGATTCTCATGTGCGTGCAGGGTGCAGTAGCCTACTGGCGGTGCGGGCACTGGTGGTAGGCGGGGTGGTGGCGGATTTCGAATTTGTATTGCTGCCCTTCGTACCTATCTTCGCTGCTCAACTATAGTGAGAAATCGGCGCGTTGGAAATCCCTCATCATCACGTACTGGGTAAACTCCAGGATGCGGGCCGGGCGTGCGTGCCCAAGCGATCTTCACATCTGCTAGTACAGTCCCGTTCCGAGGCCGAGGGGCCCAATCCATCTCCGTCTCTTCGCTCACATATAGAAAAGTCGCGGTGCCAGGCGGAGACTGAAGCCCATCTGCCTTGTAGAGCAGTACTTCGAGGAAACGCGCCGGTGGTGCAGGGGTTGTTGGCATGGGTGCGCTTATTCTGAGAACGAGCGACAGCTAGATTGGGGAGAACGTGCGATTTGGAGTCGCCGGTGATCTGGGGGGATGGGCAGAGCCGGGAACACCAAAGCGAAGTCACAGTGAATCACAGGGATAAGCATCGAGGGCTGAAGGTGAATTCGGGGGGGAACAGGTCAGGTGGTGACTCGGTTGGTGTTGCCGAAGAGTACTTGATACATGAACGGTTCACGAGGGTTGGACGAGATAGGGTGAGATGGACGGGGGCTGAGGCAGATGCTCGGCGTTAGCCAGCGCCATTAAAAATAGTCAAATACTCACAGAAGGATTCGAGGGGAAGCATGTGAATAGAGGAGATTGAATCCCGTGTCACTCGGGCAGAAAGAGGGAGACAGACAAAGATGCTGTTCACCGGGATGGTGAGTCGGAGACCGGAAGGACGACAAAGGCCAACCAACAAACCCAACTCTTGCGCTTGATCCAGACTTCATCCGTTTTATGATAATGAGTTGCAAACATTGATGTTTGATATAAGCGCCTATTATTTTCACTCTGAGGTATATTGTAATTTGCATCATTATTGACATATGAAAATTATGATATATGTGTCTTTGTAGGAGGTATGTGCTCCAAATAAAATATAAAATTCCAAGTTCTAATTGTCACTACATTTCTATATTGACAGAGGGCAAGTAAACATTATAT
>JABCKI010006153.1:0-12785 GCA_018282025.1 Sphagnurus paluster
CATTATGATGCAATATGGTGCGATAATGAGTCATACTGAGTAATGTTCTAGAACCTTTATGTTCTAGAGTGTTCTATCTAATAATAGTAACTTGTGATTATCACATGTTATGACATCACGTGTTATGTTCGTTCAACAAAGTCGGACACTTTTTGTCCTACCGGCAGTCTCTGTCAATCCTCCAGCCAAACAAGAGCAACCCAGGGCATTTCACGGTTGACAATTCGTTGAGCCTCAAGCTGCCACATCGCTCAGTGGCATGCGTAGGCACCCAATTTGAAGCGTTTTTCTGTTTTACCAAAGGCCTAATCGATTCAGTGGCTTCAGAAACCCAATATTTTGGAAATATCCACAATACTTAACTCGAGAGTCGAGGCTATGCCACCAAGGTACCTGTAACGCCATGGAAGCGCAAGCCTGCAATGATCACCTCCACTCGATTCTCAATGCCCAATTGAACCCTTCATGTAAGTAAGCAAGGGTTATGTCGACGAAGTTGACACTTCCTCTAGTTTCTTCCATCCATCAAATTCTCCTCACCTCAAACTTGCTAGACCACTCTGTCTCAAGCTCAATATCATATATTGTCACTCACATTCACGGACTACTATTGATCAGGAGAAGCAATTTGTTCGCGATGCTTGGGATGAGATATTGATTGATGCCATCAACTAGCACGCTGACTCCATGCCTGATCAAGGAGTTGCAGTTTTGAAAGCAAAAGGAGGTCAAACCCGGTTTTAATGCTACATATACATGCTTATAAATGGTATCAATATAATATTTGAATCTTAGGATTAACTGTCCACATTTCCTGTGTCAATGCGAGGTTAGGTGGGGCCAGTCGACAACAAACGTGACACATTTATGACATAAGCGCAAATACTTTTGTTCACTATGAGTACATAAATCTCAAAAAGTGCCTATATTCGGGGGTCGCGGTACCGAACCTCCTAGAGGATAAGCCGGGGTCCTGGCTAGGTCCGACGCCTCTCACACGTGACTGAATACGGAGGGCGACGCGCACAGACGCGCACCCCTACCTGCCTGGGCCACGACAGTGACGACACCAATGCCTACTCTCGCTCAGATGTTATGAGAAAGGTGCAATCTCAGTTACGCTATGAACTATACCCACATAAATATCCTAAAAATAGAAGACTCGTTACACACGACGCACTACCATTCGTGTTATTTAATACTCCACAACCAACCCAGGCTTGCGGAGCATCCGACCCATCCCTGCCCCATGTCTACTAATATTTAAAATCTAGGCTCTAGATCACTTATCTCCCCTACAAGATTCCTTCTTTCCCTTCCAACCAATGTAGAGAATTATGTCTGAGTTGTCTGATCGACTCTTAGACGTGCACTCATGATGTTTTCAGTGACTCACCTGCGAGACTTAGACTGTATAGATTTGGTTGACCTTTCCCAAATGAAATAACCACTACCATACCCCACCACCATCACTCCCAAGATCCACAAATTCCCCTTCCCTTCCATCAACTCTTAATTCAAGTGCAATGGGAACGTGTAGTCACATGCCGAACTTGGGGCCAGTAAATCGCGCACCTGTCCCCTGGCCTTCATTATTCAAATACTCGCCTGTGAGTTTCTCTATTGGTGACCCCCTGACCACTCCCAGATTCTTACGATTTCCAGCCCGAGCTAGCACAAATATGGGAGGAGACATGGGACGAGATGGAGTATCGTCGGCTTCTCACTCACTCATTTCACTCATCGTGTGTGTAACGTTTCACCACATGTCTGCTTGGATTTTAATTGATCGTGGGCGTGGCTGCTGCCACCTAGTGAGACTTGCATTATGGGTGCCGATGCCGGTGTCGGTGGGCATGGTGGGATACCTCTCAAAGCATCACGGCAAATTTATCACGCTCCTCAACTCGCTCGAACCCAGGACTTCACAAAATGTCGATGTTCATGGGCTGAAACCTCTACGTTGCTATGGTTCTGTGGAGGAGGACCATAACCATTACGAAGAGATCAAAAATAATAGTAAGAGAATTGCAATGCGGCGCAGGATTGGTACATTTTTCAATTTTTTTACGTCCAAAAAATGCAGTGAAACTAGCACCTCGTGAGTTGCTCATTTTTTATTTGCTAAATATTTTTCTACTTCACTTGTTTGACAAAGCTTCTATAGGAGATATTCCTTTCCTTTGCATGCTGGCCACGAGACCGCGCACTTGGTCGCTGAGGCGCCTCGTTACACTTACTTCAGGGCTCTAGATGCTCCAAAGAAGTGGTTTCAATCCAACATTGAGAAGATTATTGAAGTCTATGGCGAGACACATCAAATCCAGAAAGAGGATCTCTGCTTGGGTACGCGTCGGGCTATTGCATTCTAAGATTTATACTAAACACGCCCTGCGAATCATAGTCATCGGCACCCTCACCACATCGAAATATGCGATGTTTGTGAGCCACAGCCATGCTGATGGAAATGTAAGATAGATTTCGTGGACGGTTGCATATTGCTCACTCACGTTGCGGCTCTAAAAGGCACACTTCGATGTTCTTCCCTCTCCCACAGGGGGAGAACCCTGGGGAAGATTCAAAACCGACAGATATGTGCCATCTGATCTCCGGGGTCCGCATTACGATGAACCTTTCCCTTTTGATGTAATGATGTCGTCCAAAGTATCGCCTCGCAGTGAAGGCTTCCACGATGCAGTTCTTATTGCAAGGCTACATTTCACGGAGGATGGTCAACTAACTTTGTACTAGAACATAGGTCCATGTATTTCTGTCTCTATTTTTTATTATTAGTCTTACACAAGTTGGGTGAAGCCGCCGAGTTGATCACTACTACGTACCTATAGTGAGCCTGTCCGAACATGTCCGAGTCCAATGTCCATGTCCGAGTTCAATGTCTTCTGTAGAAAAAATTCTAGGGGCGGCAAGGAGACTCCACATAAATAAAAACCGAAGTCACCAAACGTGCTTGATGGTATACTGGTCCAAGATCACCTAGGAAGGATAAGGTAGTCAACCGGGAGTAGACAGACATCCAGGCCACCCACCCTACCATTCACGAGCGCAACATGTGCGATATTTTTGTCGCTTAATAGAGGGGCTAAATATCCCAGACGAGTGGGATCGACTTCAGGCAGGATGCTGACAAAGTTGACAGCCAGTCAATACCCAGTAGCGACAACATAAATGCAGTGGTGTCTGTTTGCTTCACGTCTCGCCGAAACATATGACTGAGGCCCCATGGCTCTAAATACGAGGTTGTGCAAGGATGGCGAGTCGGAAACGGGACCGTGGATGCTCTTTCCCCGAGCTATCAGTGGTTTCTGTGTGTTATCAGGGTCTGGCGGGGTCGTTAATAGGATTTCATTGAATAGGATATATGTGACGTGGGTGGTTTCCGATAACTGACATTACATGATCAGCAGTAAACATATAGCTCGTCTGCTTGTCTGGTAGAACTCGGTAATTGAAGCCTCAGTCTGTCGGATGATGCTACCGACAACGCGGATGTTGGACATGTACTCCTGAGCGAAGAAGGTCTTAGACTAAATTGTCAAACACCTGAGCCGGAATGGATAGTAACCGGGGAACGAGGGCGGTATGAGTGGCCCGTCGTGTCAAGGCCAAGACATAGGCTTTCCTGGAGTGTAACTGGGAGTTAAGGGCTTTATTCGTGGTTGCGTTCCGAAAGAGGGTTGAACACCCAAGTGTCCAGCGTCGTAGTATCTGGGCAAATTATGAATAAGTATTAACAGTGGTCAAGATACCATAAAACTTACGAACCTTTAGTAAAATTTTTGTCTTCATCAATTGTTCATAATTCCATGTTTTCACCATGCGTAGGGTTGCACCACGGGCGAACATGGCCAAAATGCTGGCGACTCAAGGCAGTAATTGTTGCTTGAGGAAGGGGAGGTGCGGTGCGACTATCTTCGGCACGTCCGGAATCGTCGGGAATGCGCTCCAGTTGAGAACTCGGAGTCCCTCACCTAGATTTATATTTGCCATGAGAGAGATTACACCAAACATAACTCTCACACACACCTATGATGAGCACTACACACCTTGATTTTGCTTATCCTAACTTGTGGTGCTGCATGAAATGGACAACGGGGCATCTTGATGGATACCAGGTGGAATACAAGGCCCATAATCGAGAAATTTGAGGAGCTGGTTGCGGGGCACATGATCCATGCGCTCGATTCCGCCATTTTCCTGTTTCGTTCTCTGCCAAGGCCCAAAGGGATGAGCCACCCCGATCTCAGACGAAGAAGCACTACCACGCACGGTCATAAAGCCAAAGGTTCAAGGCACTCCCAGCACCCACGCCCGCGCTGATACGGAGCAGGGACGTCTGCGTCACCAATGATAAGGAGGTTGCACTCTTGTTTGACACGGCCAGTGAGGATTGTCACGTATTGGTGGTTACTGCTACTTGCTGCTGTCGTGCTCGTCGATATGTTTAACGTGGCCCCCTTGTACGTACCGTTCCGCGGCGACGATTGGAGTCATCCGCCATCTCCAGTTCGTAGCAATCGAGCTCGGCGACAACGAACATGTAAGCAAGATTTGGCGGTTGGACTGCTTCAGCTGTGGAGGCGTTGGCTTTTGCAGCAGGTCCTGGTTTAGTGGTAAATGTGGGGCGGTATGCAGTTTCTTGGTCATTGGATTCAGCGCGTTTGTGCAATGCTCGCTAGATGTACGCCCTCGGCCTCAACGATGATCGATGATCGGCTACATAACTTTCAGAGAATTTTCAAGGGTCCTTGACCAAACATGCACGCTTATTTCCTCGATGTGAGATCTTCAGGGTCTTGATTTTTTGGGCTCTCGGCGGCCGCAACCGGTTGTGACAGTGCTTGTTATTGATGGTGACATATGCAGTGTCGTAACAATTGGCTCCACTTGCAGGACCCTCCGCCACAGTCTAAGCGAAGTTGAAGACCATTAGAGAAACCGAGCAGATACCCAGTAGCTAGTTAGAATTCAGAATCATTTTGACCGCAATATAAAGTCGATTTCCTATGGGTTGAATATTGACCAAAATACGCTCACGTGTACAAGGTGATCAAGGTGCTCGACGCGATGCCCATCCCAACACTCGTAATCTACGTGTTTTCATTATTAAAGCAGTTTTAATTTAATTTTCTGCATTTTACTATGGCATGAGCAGGCTACCTTACCTCTAACTTGGTTTTACAGTAACTGACGAGATCCAGAATTATTCCAGCGAATGCGTGGTGCCCCAATGACAAACACTAAGGAATCTTTCCATCATAATTTAATCAATAATTTCGCAATTAATTTTCTTCTTCACAGTACTTCAATGTACGATTTTAATTCCGCGGCGGAAGTATTCCCACGAGTGGCACAGCGATACCTTCTCTTTTTTGCACCTTTTCCTACCTCAACCCCCTACCCCAAAGGCGCCTGCTGAATCGACTTATAACGCATAATAAACTATTTCATTCAGCACGCGAATCATGCAGAAAATCTTCCACAAGCTTCAAATTCCGCCTCGCAATGTGAAAGAGGCGCATCATCTTCCCCGAAGCCTCATGCACCCAGCCCGATCCCATACTATGACCTATTGCCAGATTTCTTACCACGTTTATCTATCCCTGCGGCGAATCAAACAAGTCCCTCTCTTATACCATCCGTTACCGGTACGCGTACTATAGCCTCTATGCATTTGAAGGTCAAAGAATCTAGCCACGTAACAGATACACACTGTGGAAAACCAAGCACACTACCTAGGGAGAAGCGCAATGAACTTGCACCGCGACGACGCCCTTGGTCCGGGGCTCACATAAACGGTCCTATTCCTGCAGAACATAAAGAGAGATGGATCAAGACACACCAAGTGAGTTAGCTACGTTTTTTGTTATTCTAGCTCAGTAACTGATGCACTGGTGATCATAAGAGGGTCGCCGATGCAATGAAATCGGTCCTTTGCATTACGGGCAACGTAGCGCATGAGTTACTGGAGATGAGTAGATTTGTTTTGTTGTTTGCGCCCGTGCCAGGCCTTGCAGCCGTTGCATCCATTCTACTGGAAATCTGGGACGCGGTGCAACTAGTCGAGGTACTCTTCGCCTGGATTCATCTCTAACGTTGGGCCTTGAGTAACTAATTATTATTTAACAGTCAAACCGCTTAGCTTGCCTCCGTCTCGCAGAGCGCTGTGCCTGCACCTTAATCACGGTGCAGCTACAGATGGAAAACACAGTCATTAGTGTTCAGCGAGATCTCTCCAGCGCAATTTCTCAACTCACTGAGTATGTACATTTTTCTCTACGAAGAGTCCCAAATTTAAGCATGAGACTTCTAGCTCATTCTCGCAAGTGCTTTTGTTCATCAAGAGCCAGACCTACCAGACTTTCCTGAACCGTTATTTCCACCGCACCGCGATCCTGGAACAAATAACGGCATGCAATAGTCAAATCCTCGCTGTTGAGAACTCGTTCCGCGGTTCTGTCGAAATCCGCACCCTCCAAGCCGTGCATGACCAAGCTCGCCAATTGGCAAAATACGAGAAGCTAACCGAACGCTTGCTAGAAGAGCGTACGGATTCGTCCCTAGTGCCATCGCCGTCTCTCGCCACCAGTTCACCTGTCATTCCCCGAACATCAGCCTCACGAAAATAACACTTGGCGGCTCTATCACGCTTATATGCAGATGAGGACGATCACGACATGGTCCAAGATTTTCATGACTTGACCGAGGCTATGAATTCTATCTTGAGGATCGAGAAGGATGATACACACACCATGAGAGATGCGATGGATCAAACTTTGCGCATCCACGTGGAAGAGATAAGCGATGCCGTCACGGCAATGCAGCGCTTTTTAGAACAGCTGTTACCAGACGGCCAGGGAGAGCAGGAGACGGGAAAGAAGTCCTCGAATTACGAGGCGGACACGGAGAGGGTGCCCCAGATAGATCGAGGATTTCAAAGAGAATTTCTTCAGGCGGCCATTGATATTTTAATGCACGTTTCGTTCGATAGGGGAGAATTCACGCAGCTGCCGCCGTGGGCCATCACTCCGTATGAGGTCCTACCGGATGGGAAGAAAATCAAGGCTGGATCTTTCTCGGATATTTATGCTGGCCACTGGTGCGGGAGGGTGGTGGCAGTCAAGGTGCTCGCGCCAGCTACGCCATCCAAACTGTTCCTGGAACATGTTGCGGCATGGAGGGTGTTGGACCATCCAAACGTGCTGAAGCTCTATGGTGCGACCAGTGCAACAACAAGGCCTATATTCTTGATCTGTCCTTACCTTCAGTATGGGAACCTGGTCAAATTTTTGAAGAACGCAGCGGCAGGAGTGACTGGTGGGACAATGACTGAGGCAGAAGCTTCGCTGGTGGGGAGTTCAAGCGGGGTGAGGCCGCGGCGTTCATTCACATTTATGCTAGAGATCGCCCAAGGTATGGCGTACCTCCACCGCAATAACGTCTTGCATGGAGAGTTAAAGGTGTGCCTTTATATTTTCATTCTGACTTCTATGGGTATTAAGTAATTTGATTTAGGGCGAAAAAGTATTGATGAGTGACAAGCTGCAGTGTGTTGTATCTGGCTTTGGTCAGAGAGAGCTAAAGTCGACGACGTACCATATCAGTGGGGCCCCTATAAACCCTCGTATGTTTCTCTTCCTCTTTCTATATTCATTTGATTGATTCAGGTTTTGCAGCAATTACGTTGCGCTGGCAATCTCCAGAGGTGATGTCAGGCAATCTGAAGCTCACGCCGCAAATGGACATATACTCTTACGCAATGGCGTGCGTCGAGATCTTGACACACGGAAAGATGCCCTGGGATAAGGCCAGTGATGAAATCGTCCGTGAGCTAGTCTTGAGTGAGTGTGATTGATTCTAAATACGAAAAATTATGAATTGAATACATCGCCTAAATTAGCTCAAGGCGCATGCCCTGTGCTACCGGAGTGTCCCTCGGAAATACGGGAGTTATTGTCTGCCTGTTGGGACCGGAGCCCTAACAACCGGCCAGCTTTTACTGAAATTATTAGTACTCTCGACATTGTGATCTCAAATTTGGATGGGGAAGATGTTGAGGTGCCGGAAGTTGCGCTCATGGCCCCCTTTTCTACTACAACATTTGGTGAGTTCTATGATCGATTCGGGCACGTGCACTCATGGTACTTCAGCAGTGTCAGATTTGTCTCCTAGTGCGACAACCACACTTGCCCGGCCTACATCGCTCCCGAGATCTCCACAGAGGAGCATCCGTTTTCCAACAGTTAAAATGCCATTGCCACATATGCCGAACATTGGGCCAGTAGCTCGCACACCTCTCGCCTGCCCTTCGTCACTCTCCTCGCACATATACTCACGTGTGAATCATGAGGGCCTCTCCCAGTCAACCAGCAGATACTCTCCAGACACGAGGCTAATATGGGAGGAGATACAATATCGTCGGCTTGTCACGCATCCTTTTCACTCGTCCTGTGCGTCAAGTCTCAGCTATGTGTTTGTTTGAATTTCAGCTGACCATCAGCACCTAGTAATGGTTGCGTTATGGCAACCTACATTGGTATCGGTGGGCATGGTCGGATACGTCTCGAAGCCAAACGGCAAGTTCATCACCTTATTGAACTCACTCAAACCTACGGCGTCCCACAATATTGCCGTTCATGAGCTGCGGCCTCTCTCTGAGTATGGGCCTGTGGATGAGGTTTATAGCAACGAATGTGAAGTCAAACCAGACAATAGACGAAAAAATGTCGAACGCAAAATCAAGACAATGGTGGAAAAATTCAAGCACAAAAAGCGTAGTGAAACTGACACCTCGTGAGTTGAATGTTGTTCTACTTGATCATTTGCTAAATATTTTCATGTTTCGCTCCCTCAATAGTTCATCTACTAGGCATTCCTTTCCAACTCGCGCTGGTCACGAGAGTGCACAATTAATAGTTCAGAGACCTGAACACCATTATCTCTTAGATCTGGATGCTCCCAAGAATTGGTTCAAGTCCAATGTCGATAGGATTGTCGAAATCTATGGCCAGGAGCACCAAATTCAGAAAGAGGATCTCTGCTTTGGTACGCACCTGTATTCTATAATCTAGGCTCACGGATATATCATGTGAATTATAGTCATTGGTACCCTCACCGTTTCTAATTATGCTATGTTTGTGAGCCGCGGGCATCCCGATGGACAGGTGAGGTGCATTTTGTAGAAAGTCACTCTCACTCACATTATGTCTTTAATAGGTGCACTTTGATGTCCACTCATCCCCCACCACTGGAGACCGGTGGGGAAAATTCATAACCAACAGAAATGTCCCATCTGACCTCCGGGGTCCGGACTACTACGATGAACCTTTTCCTTACGATCAAATTTCCGCTTCCAAAATATCACCTCACAACAAAGTCTCCGGCGTTGCAGTTCTGCTCTCAAGGCTGCATTTTCTGGAGGGTGGTAAACTTACATGGTATTAGGAATTAGAATTTGGCATGCATCTGGCAGCTTTTCTTCCAGTTCAGTGGGAAAAAAACGACAAGTTGCGAAGCCGCCTGGCAGTTGATCATTCCTAGCTACATTAAAGGGAAAAATACCAGGTCTGAAAACTCCACTTGACACGCCGACGCGAAGTGCACCGGCCTCGTAATCGTGTTGCGCCACACTGCGATGTTTCACTTCGATGTTTCACTTCGGTTTGATTGTGAAAGTGACGGGGCCCGGATGAAACCCATCTCCCCGTCCTTCCTGAGCATATACCAATCGAAAGTTCCACGCCATGTCCAAACTATCATACCAAGGCCCACTTCCCCGGGCCACCCCTATCAATCCTGTGGTCGAAGAAAACATCGCGCTACACCAACTGCAATCCCTCTCTCGAGAGTGCGCTATACGCGGAAATTTCCCTGGCGCGCTCGAGGGTTACACCACAATTATTCAAGGGTTTAGCCTAAAATGCCCAGAAGCCGCTTACGAAGCCAGACGATGTCGGATCAGGGTGTTGTGTGCAATGCGTGAGCCCCACATCTTTGGGACTGCAAGTAATATTTTGACACTAAAAGATATCTATGCATTTAGACATGATGAAAGAGGCAGACGAGGATATAGACTATCTTGTCGAGCATTCCATGATTATACTTGGGGGCGTAGAGTCTTACATTTAAGACTGAGTCAAGGTCCTCCAACGTCGCCCTTTCGACATTCAACGCTTCTCCACCAAGAAAGATTTGCTGTAAAACAGTACATCTATGTATATAAACTTTTTAATTCGTATACAACGTTTCGACATGGTCTCTTTCCCAAGTCAAGACCTGATTGTATGAGTGGGGTTAATGAAGGCCAGAGATAAATAGTTTCCTCAGGACCGCCGAATCAGGCCACTTGCGCGTACCACTGACACGTGACTAACCCTTCATGAATCCACCATCAACACCGTACACAGGAGCTGGAAGCCCTGCGCCTGAAACCCCAGGTTTCCATGGACTGTCAACGCCAACGCCTGCAGGAAGAGGAAGACACAGAGGAGCACTCACTGGAACTGGAGCAAAACGCGGTCGCAAGCCACGCGGGGGCGCGACGGGGGTAGGCACAACGACGCCTAGGATGTCGCCCCAAGCCAGCACAAGCGCTGCCTTCTCTACTCAGCAATATTCGCAGGTTCATTGGGCTATGCCGGGGCAGACGGCTGGTGCGAGCGGGGCAGGGCCCAGTGGAAGTGGGAGTACTCCTGGGACACCATCGACTTCGACCGCGTATACATCTGTACTCTCTGCATCGCAGACGACATCTACATCCTATACATTAGGCGCAACAGGCGCATCCGGAGCGTCGGCTTTGAACTTTGCATTGCCTTCTGCATCTGGTTTGGCCACCACTACGCCTTCACTCGATACGACCGGCCTCATTAGCATGACTGGGGCAATCACACCCGTTCTTCCTGTAGGAGCTGGACCAGGAATAGGCACTGGCGCGATTCCGGCTTCCCGGCCGCATGGGGTGGGAGACGAGGACGGTGATGGTGATGATGAGATGTTGCCCGCGATGGCGGATGATGATTACTCTGCACAATTATCGTGGCAGAGTCAATCCAAGGATAACCTGAAGTGTGTGCCACACAAGTAATATCTCTATCATCCATTAACCAAACTTTGTAGAGTTCTAATGGACAACTTCAGCCCTGAACAATATGACCGCTTCGAAGCTTATCGCAGACACGCACTACCAAAGGCAGCAGTACGCAAGGTACGCGCTTCTTTGAAAACATACTAGGTTATCTCCTTTAATCACTCCTCATTACAGGTTATCCAACAAACACTCGGTCAGCAGGTCTCGCAACCCGTGGCTCAGATTGTAGCTGGTTTTGCCAAGGTCTTTGTCGGAGAAATCGTGGAGAAGGGTGAGTCAAATTCCTTAACGTACCCTTACTTACTAACTCGCCGTCAGCACGCGCAGTACAGACACGACGGGGAGAGACGGGGCCGCTTTCGCCCGATCACCTACGGGAAGCCTACAGGATATATCAGGATGAGACAGGCCGGGTAGGAGCGGCACGACCGCTACGCTCGAAGAAACTGTTTGTGCGGTAGTTCATTCGAGACCTATTTTTTGATTTCCCGCTGGTACGCAAATTCTGCCAGATTTTCATTCTTAGATCTGTTAAGTCGTTTGATCAATAGCTTCGGTATAAGATGGTCTCCACTATGTTTCCTCGCGCAATGTGTACTATTAATCATTTGGAGTAAATGTTAGAATTGCGACGTACGTTGTGAACCTGCCAATGTGTGGTTGGACGTATTTTTATCTCATGAAGGTCAGGTAGCGAGGTAAATGACCTGTGGTGACTGCTTTGAAAATAGATACGTGATGCAATGCAATGTGACCTCCGCCCCTCCCCGCACTCGGAACATGAAGTAACCTCCGCTGAACACCGTTCTATCTCAAGCACTTACCTGGTACGGCATTTGTTACTCTCGGATTCCGCCTATAAAAGCCTGACACGGCAGGCATTTCTCTCACCAGCTCAGTACTTTCACAACCAAAGTACTCGACAGCACATCTACAGTCATGAAGGTAACGTTTTGAAACGCAGTCCCACTTCTAACCTCTCATTGACTTGCTACAGGTTTTCTCCGCCGTTGTTGCAGCCGTCATCCTCTTTTTTGGTCTCGCAGCAGCAGCTCCTGCCCCCGAACCCACTCCTGTTCCT
Source organism: Sphagnurus paluster (assembly GCA_018282025.1). NCBI lineage: Eukaryota > Fungi > Basidiomycota > Agaricomycetes > Agaricales > Lyophyllaceae > Sphagnurus > Sphagnurus paluster. The sequence goes on from JABCKI010006153.1 coordinate 12,189, forward strand.
GACCCCAAGCTTGTATGTGATTTCGCAGACGTAGCGCGGCTCTTGCTGATTACACCACAACAGGAACGCCGCTTCTGCGGCAGGGCAACTTGCCTCAAGGAGACTGGACCATAATTGAGGCCTCAAATAGGGGTTCACATAGGATGGCTCAAGCACGACTTTGAATCTTCCTTGTACAAATAACTATGAATGCTGCATATGCTTACTACTACGCCTGAAATTTCATTTGATACAGAAAGATCATTCAGCGCGTGAAGACCCAACTTGCTATACTACCGTACAGTGTTATCTGCAGTCCCCCACTCTGGCCGCGCAAGCTGCATCTCGAGAACTCGGCGATAGCAGCGCAGACAGATGTGGCCGATGCAGTCCCCCCGTGGGTCTCAGGAAAACGAGTGTGAATGAAACTCCGACTGTGAACTGTGAACGCGTTCCCACACCGCCAAAATGGCCGGCCCGGGCCTCCGGGTTTTCTGGCCATTCACACTAGTTTTCCGGCCGTTCACACTTTCTCGCAGATGGGAAAGTGCGTTCACACTTTTCGTGGGTAAAATTCACACTTTCAAGCTGTGCATTCACACTCTCGTTCACAGTTTT
>JABCKI010006154.1:0-12768 GCA_018282025.1 Sphagnurus paluster
CTGAAATGGCAGCAAAAATATGTGCGAGCTTCTCTCGAGAGGTTTTACGTGGGGAGTATTTTCTTTTGCATGATTTCTGAGCACCGAGTGGAGAATTCTCTTTGTCAGATTGCGAGTATGCGCGTTTTCGTTTGGAATTCGGGAGGACGCCGGGGGTTTCAGGTATAGATTGCGAAGGTGTAGTGAACTGAGAAGCATAGAAGTAATTGTGGGAGGGCCCTCCAGGAGTTTCGGGCACGTCAGATAGCCTGAAGTGGCCATACATTATTGGCAATGTTAATCTCAATGGACTTGACGATTTCTTACAATGGCCAGGTATCATGTGATGACCTGGTCCAAGCGCAAATATCCTTTTTTGGAAAATGCAGAGACGAATTGCTGAACCACGGTATCATGGGCGCGCGTGAAATCAGACCATTATATCACTGTCTGCCCTCATCTACTCAAAAAAGACACGTGATATTATTGGTCTGACTACGGGAGACTAGGAGACTACGATCTCGCAGACTTTTCACAAAATCATGCCCCTCGTGCTCCGAGTGCGTTTGTGAAAATCAAAAATTCATTATAATAAAAATAATTCCTACCACTCTAACCCAGTCCCTGCACCACTTCGGTGACCTGCTAAAGCTACATAATTCTCGTGAACGATCATCCGCGATCATGCAGCACCGCTGCACAAACGACATGGTCAGAGACGCACAAGACTATCCGTTTACTGACTTGATGGGATCGAAGATGATTTTTATACAATGGAGAACGAGTTGAAGAGTGGTATAACGGGGTCTTTCAGTTTGGGAGGCAGTGAACGGTCTTGAACGGTCTGTCCACCCAGTCAAACAGTCTTCCTTAATTTCCCCTCAGTTCCCCTCTCATGGGGACAGGTGCAGGATGTGGAGCGCAGCCTTGGATCTACACGCTGAATTCTATGCCTCCCGCTTACTCCTGGCGTTGTCTCCCCCCAGGCTCGATACAACCCGATTCTGCACACATACTTCAAATCTCCCATACTAGCCTTTTTCGTGTTTCAACGACACAAATGATACTCCAGATACGTCCCCATCGGCTTTCCTGAACACCTTGAGCAACCACTACGGCTGCCTGGATTCAAATCTCTGCCAAACCTATGGATGGTCTGTCGGCTGCATCATCTTAATTTCCCTCAGGCCATAGTTCTCAAGTAGAATACACATTATCGGGCCTTATCATATCGATTTGCTATACAAAATCGTGTCTGTTCGTTCAGAAATAGTTTTTCCTCACTTGAACATTTTTTTGAATTTTCGAATTTCATTGACGCAGACCAGTAAGTTTGGCGTTTGGAAAGTCCGGCGTTCGGCGTCAAACACGTGGGACATCATTTTTAAAAAGTCTGTTGCAAGTGCTAGAGGAGGCAAGGGTATGGGCCCTGAGAATTCGTTTGGGCAATCGGTGTTTAGGACAAGCGTTATCGATTATTAGACATACATTACTCTACTGTAGATTCTACGTGTCTGCGCCAACTGTCTAAAATAATCAATTGAGCTCGTCGAACATCTTCTCTAACAGTACTGTGCAGACTCTAGTGACGCCTTGATTGTTTTGGATACCAATTGAATAAACTAAGATAATACCAGTAGGTCCAAGGCGGCAAGTACTATATAATATGCGTATCAATCAGAATCGAGGGTAAGCATAATGGCATGGTAAGAAGTATTCATGTAATGAAAAAAATACTAGTTAGTAATGAGGTATAAATTGCGCCCATCGAACGGCATGGAAAATACCTGGCTGTGGCTTTCCCAAGGTCTGAATCATCACCACAAAGAGTATGATACGTGCAGCAATGTAGACAGGGAAAGCTAATGCCAACAGGACAACCAGCAAATTTATCAGTATCTCCAATACAATGGCGGACTTGGCATAACCGTCATGCCGGTAGGAGTCGATTAAGATTTCCAACGATCCATATATCTCAACCATGAATATAATGAAAATCGGCGTGGATGCCAGAACGATTGCGGAGGCGCGCCACAAATTCCGCTGAAGGTCGGTTGGGAATTGAAAAGGATAGATGGATGCCGCCGAAAATCAGCGCTGCAAAACTCGAGAGTGACACAGCCAAATCTTCACTGTTCGAAGGTACATCCCCAAAGTAATACAAGGCATCATCGGGATCTTCTTTCCAAGCTAGTGTACTGAGTATGATCAAGTCGTACAACCCAGCCATTGTGAGAGTAAATTTCAACATGGTTATCGCCCATAATTTGATGCGCTCTCTCCATGAAAAGGATTGGATAGAAGCAGATTGAAAAGCAGGCAACTGGAGTATATGATCTGGAGGGGCTGAGATGGTAGGTAATTGAGACTGGTTTTGTCGGGCTCTTCTAGGAGCAGGCCTGACTGGGTCACATCTAGTAGAGGGGACGAGATCAACTAACATTCGAATCTATACAGGAGGATAACTCAAACCTGGAACAGGGGTTTTCATGAATTCTTATCGGCCGGTCGACATCAAGCGGCTTGTTCCACCAACAGCAATAGGTCACCATATTAAGGACCGCAAACGCGACGGTAGCAACCTCGATCTCAGTGGTAGCAAGGCCCTGCACCATTCGCCCAACGAACTGAATTGCAAACCAGGTCACCTGGATTACGACCACTGTCTTGGCAAGGAAATTGCCCTTGCTCTTGTCGTCGATCTCTTTCTTTGTGACCGAAATCAAGTTTTTCCGTAAGCAGTCTTCCAACTCTTCCAACTCTAATCGCTGGAGCTCGCCGTCATCGCATTTCGCGAATCCTCCCATGATCGCAAAGAATGCGTGAGTCTGCGTCCACTGAAACTCTGAGAAGACTTTAATTGAAACTTAAAAATGATCGAATGAATAAGACAAACCTTTATTATTGTTTTTACATGCGGAGTCTTTGTGTTTACGCACTAACGCGCGTGAGGCAAGCCACTGCCGGAGTGCCCAAAGCACTATGAGTTCGGGTGCCAGCAGCGATATCCACAACAGTCTGAAGCGGCGAAACATAGCACCGATACGGCCCTCTTTTGGATTACTTGGGACGTTGGGATGTATGGCAGTCCAAGTGCAAGCAAATATTGTTGAAGCGCAACCCCAGATAATGCTGAACAGAGTCCTGCATTCTCCAAGGGTGTTACACTGAGATGGGTCGTCATCGCGTACTTCCAAGCGCGAGGAGAGTGGAGCAGGTGTCCCGAAGATTACCAGGTATGAGAAGACGAATAAAGCCACGATTAGCATGTCCAGCTACCTCGAAGGTATGATGGAGATGAGTCCCTTGCGAAACATCCTTTTATTTGTTGCTTGGGCTCCAAAACGGCGAAGGGAGGACGTACCTTCAGCATGCTATCTAGTCTCCAGCTATCACATCGGACACCCAAAGCTATGAATGTCGAGTGAACTGCATGTACGTGAAACCCGTCTGTTAAAATTCCTAGATTTGACGTGCAATCGGAAGAGGACCCACAATTCATACCAACTCCTTATCACACTTCCTTCAACGAGACTGTTATCACTTTGCCCATCTATTCATTTAGTGTCTTATCGCGACCAAAGCGGAGCAATAGTAATACCGAAGAAATGCGTATCTTCTTTGGATAGTACCGATTTTTGCATACGTCCATTGGCAGATCAACAATTCTAGTCAAACGAATGGGCGCCGAAGTGAAAGAATTGAGACTGATGAGTGGAGACGGGGAACTTCTGAGGAGGCTTTCGTGCTGTTGATATCTTGTAGTCTGAAGTAATCCATCGATTTAGAATCAGCTGGGCATAAATGGCAAGAAAACCTTTTTGTGATCAAGTAAAAACCAGACTCCGAGCGAGCTAATTCCAGTTCTCCTGTACTGTACCAAACATCCGTTCCATAATTTACCACGCGCATCCTCCGGAAAGGTATTAACAGCTTCCAAGATACACAGCATTCAGTTGAAGTAAGTCCCAGCGCCCACATCCAAACACGCACCCAAAATGGACACCTATGGACACCCACAGATCCTCCCGCAGCAGCTGACAGACACGCAAGATGCCTTCGCCTGTCCGATTATGCACCTCAAGGCGCGTCCCCCTCTCTTCCCTCGCGTCAGTGCACAACATCAACGCGATACGCAAGCTCCTGCCGCGCAGAATGCGTTGCCCAACTTTTGATCAGTTCACTGTGCTGTGCGTTTAAAAGGTGCTGATAGTGGGATGACAGAGAAGCAAAAACATACGCCCAACCACCACGCTGCGTCATCGATTTGTTCCTGGACGAGTGCAGACTCGAGTAGGCGGGTCAAGGCAGATGACAGGTGTGGCCGGACTGGGTGGCAGGATCAGAAGGTCGGTTTGGATCGCCAGGCGAAACCAGTCACCTAATTTTTTAGAACCTCTGAATCAAAGTGGAGGCCAGCAGTGCGAGATGCGTAGATTCTAGGTTGGCAGCGTCGGTGGCATTCAACAGCCACGATAAGCCTGGTTTATATAGTGATATGCCTATGCTGCTCAATTAAACTTGAAATTAAGGACTGAGGTAGACTGAGGTGCCATTGGCACAAGTGGAGTGATGCGAGGACGTTGAAATACCTCGGGATTCGGGAAGCCGCAGTATGGGGGACAAGGGTTTGTACAGCGATATGGCAAAATGGAATTGCTATTGAATTAGGACAGTGGCTGTCAGTAGGACTTGCACAAAGTTATCGAAGTTTTACAGTAATTTACCACTTATATGCCGGTCCGGATTTGGGTCATGTATAAAATGTAACAAAGAATGTCATGTGAGATCATCCAGGCAGTATATCATTGATGAAAAAGGCCGAAATCCTGGGGATCCAAAATACAAAACCCAGCGATGACGTGCGATGACTCTGCTATCCCTACCGCCATTGAGCTAAGTAACAGCTTGCCGGAAGATAGCATCGAGTCTTGACGGTGAGATTGATCTCGTGTTCTCAGCTTGAAGAGCCTGTTCTGGCCGATCATCCCATCAAACCCAAGACTGTGGAAGACAGAAAAAAAAGCCTCTATGTGTTGATTTAGCCAAGGGGGAAGTTGTGAGTTTCTACCCAGCCTTGGGTTTGAATGATGTATGTACTCAGAGTGTATTTTTCAATTCTTGTGATCTAATCCTCCCTAAATTTGTGCTTTTAATCACACTTGGGAGTCGGGACACTCTACCGATTGTTTCTGGCTCATTTTTGTCAGTTTTTGTCCCCAGAAAGGTCACGTGACTGTGATAAAATGTAATTTACATCTTAATTTACATGCAATCTATTGGCCAAACTCCCGGTCCGTAACTTACATAGTTACATGCACCACCCCGAGTTTTTCACAGCACCCTAATGCGCTTACAGGTGTTGGGTATTTCTGCTGATCCATATTTCTGTCTCTGTTCTGTGTGGGTTCGACGTCCCAGTTGTGCACATCAGGGACTCTGAGATTGGGAAAGTTTATGGTATGATAGTGGACTCGTGCTTAGGAGCTTACACAGCGAACGACAGGCGTTTCAGACTGGTCTCAGTTTGTGAATTTGCCAACATAGGCTTGTAAACCATTCACGACGCCCCGAGGCCGAGATCCAAAAGCGGGGGTTGTGTTTTCCAAGTGTTTCGCGTGAGATGGGGTATGTCCAGAGTTAGGCGTCCCATAGGTTACCAAGTTGAAGACGACGAATACAGCAACTGCCAAGTAGTAGCATTTCTAGCTGACTCGAAAGTATCTGAATTGTAGTACGTTTTTAGATTTATTGAAACACCTCGTTTGTCCTCGTTGTCCTGCTCCCTCCCGGCATATGCCCGCACCGCTTCCTTGTTCGTGTCCTAGCCCGTCCCAATCCACCGGTATCCTCATCTCCTATAGCGTCGCCCACACCCACTCTCGCGCCTCGAATGTCTCGCAGAATCGTACGGTTTCCCTCCGGGACTTGTTGGTCCACCCAACGGACCCTGCGGTTGAAGCAGCAGGCTCGTACGTTTGCGTGTACAAGTGTACCACCTCGATCAAGTGTATGGTACCAGTGAAACGCTGCCAGGGACCTCGACCCGCCCACAGACGACAATGGTGTTGGGGATAGGAGTTGGTAGGCCGAGTTGGACGCGGTTAGTTGCAGTTGCAACCCTGTATATTCCTTCTGAATCTCCGGTCCACCTAGTCCATATGAAACGCATTCCAGAAACGATGCGTCGTAGAACTTTAGTGAGTCTTTCTACTGTAATTTTCGTATTATTTTGAGAACGCTTTCCCAGTGCACGGTAACAGCGCTCTTCCTCCCATGAGAATTCCATCGCTTCGAGGTTACGATCTGAAGAAGCTGCGTACATAGAAACTGGCAGCTCAGCCCGAGTCAGCTCCCTCTATATCACACGAGGCGCCTGCGAAAATAGTCAAAGCTACGTCCGCCGCCGTCCGAAGGCCAGCAAGTACAGCAGTTCTCACTCTACACAGAGTATTATCGCCTGGACGGTCCGATTGTTCTGTGCTTGTAATGGGCTTGATCGAGTTCGGGATCGTGAACCCGTTTGCCTTGATGCGTTGGAGCAACCAGAAGAAGGGTGTCGCGTACGTTGTATTCACCGCATCTTCTGTCTTCAAGCCCGCGCCGCTGGTGCCGCCGATCTGGCCACGACCGTCAAAAATTATCGCACCACCACACTTGGAGAAGACACCGGAGTTCTTGTCATAGGGGAGAATGGCCCAGTGGTCCAGGGGTCCTGGTCAAAGATTACCACCGTGGCAGGTTTGAGACGAAGAAAGTAACAGCAGCATGTCTAGCTGGGATGTAGGCGAGGGTTGATATTTATCTGATAATCCGATGATATGTAATCCAAGTACCTCGGGTCGTTCCTTCCGAATCCTGGCTGAGTAATTCCTCCTAGCAAAGGTTCTCCAGAACCTCTCGTCTCTACATACATCCCACAATGTGCAACTCATATGGGCAACAGGGTGAAGTATCCACCGCTGGATGTATCTGGCATAGTCATTGTGAGTTACCGTTGGTGACTGCCTGCCAGTTAACTGGAGCCTGACGCGGACGCTTTAAATATGGAACAGCTGACATTGGTCTTGTGTCTTTATTGACAGTTACCTGAAAAAAAAACGGCAATGTTATTCCGGGGAACTTGTGAAAAGGAGCTTTCGTGGACGGGGACGTGTATCACTCTTTCATCCAGAGATTCCCACCGATTTATCAAGGCGCTCCCAAAGCGAAGGTATTATAATTTCACTTCTAGTGTACAAGTTCTAACTGTGATCCATCTTGCCTCAGTTACGAACTCTGTCACTATGGGCACCTCTGCGGGCTTTAGCCAGACTCTCCAGTTTATAACCTCGATCAAGCTCCAGGAGTTGGAGAAACAACGCCTAAGCTATCAAGAGCATGCCAAGATCCTCGTCGAGGCTGACGCCGCTGGCGATGACCTGGTAAAAAAGTGCGAGATTCTGATCAAGGCCGTCGAATCGTGGATGGGCTCTGGCTCTATCAAAAGTTATAGTAGCCTGGGAGGAAAAATCACTACCGGAAACTTGCACATCTGGCTCCCTCAGGCCAAGTAGGATCCCAACTTCAACCCAAAAATTCTCGAAGGCTGGATCGAAACACTCGAAACTCACATCCGTCACAATCTCGAGCGTTTCGATTGCGCCAAGCTCTTCGGAAACCTCTTTAACGAATGGTTATCTAGTGGAGACTCGTCTACCACCTCTGCCACACTCGATGCGGCTCCGGATGCTCATTGCTGAGTCTATCTCAGGTCCTGACTTCGTTCAGGTCGGACGACAGGAGATGCACGATCAACTCGACCGCCTCACCTCTATTATATTCGATGAAAAACATATCGATACGGCAGCACTTGAGTCATATCTTGCCGAGCTCTTTTCGGGGGATGAATCATCGAAGGCCTTGGAAACTCTCCGGAAGGATCTCGAGCGCTTTGGTTCTAAGCTGAAGCGCGAGTTCATCTCGTCGACGGACGTTGAGGATTCTATCCGCGGGCTCTTAGCGTCAGATCTTATGCACGAAGGCAAGCGGCAGAATTTCTCGAAAATGTTACTGTGATGGAGGAAGTCGCCAGTGTTTTGAACATGCGCATGGCGAGCCTCGAGAGCTGGTGGTGGCCGGCGGAAGGATTGGTTATCGAGATGCGTCGTCATCTTAATGGGAAATACAGGTCATTAAAAGTCGTCTCGCTTTTCCTATCATCATACTGAAGTTTCCGTAGAGCGTTCACAGATCCGGACATCATAGATGCTCTATTACTTCAGTACATCGGTATTGCCTGGCAGGTCGAGCTCAAAGCAGGCTTCAAGCGTATCCTGGAAAGCAAAGCGTGGAAGCATTCGCACCCTGATGTTTCCCCGACACAGCACGAACGGAATTTACACCAGATTTATGGCATTTATCTTGAAGGTAGCAACGAACACCCTACAACCAGTATTGAACAATTGCGAAGGAACGACCGTGAAAAGCATTTTTTCCTTGGCCAACTTTCGTCATTGGCGAACGAAACTTCTACATATGACGATCTTCTAGACACCCCCGCTGGGACCACCCCCGGCAGCCCCGCCGCAATCAAACAAAAACTGCTCCATATCATGGCCACAGAATGTCAGCTCAACTCAACAATCCATGGTTCTCACGCTGTTATCCTCTTTGATCTAGAGTGGTTCGGTCCCTCACTCCCACACAGCTCTATTCTCACCATTCTAAAGTTTTTCGGGGTTCCTAGCGATTGGTGCTCTTTCTTTGAGCGATTCCTCGCCGCGCCGCTGCGATTCAAGCAAGATCCAGAGGATCAGCCACGTATTCGTAAACGTGGAACACCCATTAGCTATGCCATCAGTGTCCTGTGTGGCGAGGCGGTACTGTTTGGTATGGACTTCGCAGTCAACCAACGAACAGATGGGCTATTCCTTTACCGGATGCACGACGACCTGTGGTTATGGAATGCGAATGCGGAGAAGTGTGCTGTTGGGTGGAAGGAGATGAACGTGTACGCTGATCTCGTAGGTCTAAAATTCAACGACCTCAAGACAGGTTCGGCCTATGTTGGTAAGGGAGAACCCACAGGCCTCCCTGTCGGCGAAGTGCGCTGGGGATTCCTCCGATTCGACAAAGACGCAGTGAGCTTTGTGATTGACCAGAAGGACGTCGATACCCACATTGCCGAGCTCCGTAGGCAACTTGCATCAACGAAATCGGTATTTGGCTGACAGCCTGCAGCATGTTTGGGAGACGCGCATACAGCGGACATCATCGCAACACTAGCGAGGATTCAGCGCGAGTTGTTCCCTGATATAGAGGGAGGTGCCGTGGCATATCTGCGCTCCGTGATCAAGACCCGCTTCGGAATCGGGGACCTCCCCGAAGGGTATTTCTATCTACCGATCAGCAGTGGCGGTTTGGAGCTGCACCATCCCATGATCGATATGTTTGCCTTGGAGCGGCAGACTGTCTCATATGACAAGCCCCAGGGCTTCAAGGCTCTTGTCGACGGCGAGGACCAAGCAAATTACAAAGAGAGAAAAGAGAGATGGGACAACGGCCCTTCGCACCGTGGAGGGATACCGAAAGGGCCATTTATGGACTTCAACGAATACGTAGCGCTCCGGGAGATATGGTTAGAGGACTGGAGAGAGTGTTATCAGAGTATGCTCAAGGTTTCCAAGATGGTTGCGTTGTGGCAAACGCATGATGTGGAGCCATTCCTATCACGGGGGAAGAAACCTTGGGTTGATCTAGGTTGGTATGAACAGTGGATTGTTTCACTTTATGGGGAGGAGGTCGTGAAGAGGTTTGGCAGTTTGGATGTGGTTGACCCAACGCTCATTCCCGTCGGAATGGTGCAGTTGTTCAGAACATCTCGGATGAAGCTCGATGAGTAAATTAAAAGTAGTATCAGCGCTTGAATAACTGTATGACCATTGTACCGATTCCTGGCTGCCCAGGATTGAACTTGTCTTTATACTTTGTTCATATATTCAGCATCTTGTCACGTAAAGATCCTTCTACAACGAACACTCACGTTCAAGAAACCTCTGGGTGGCCTCAAAACATCTGCACCTTTGCGCGCTGTAGATAGAAGAATACTCAAGCAGCATGCCATATCAAAGCGGTTTGAAAACAATATTAATAAATTTAGCTTGTGGGTTAGTGTGAGATATACTAGTATTGTCCAGCCTATAATCACACTTTCAAGGATTGTTTTGTATACCTCTGGAATGTCTAGTAGGTCCACGAACCTGGGGAGCAAGTACTATATCATATATACATACTTATATATCAACTAGAAGTCTGATTCAGAATAGAAAAGTAACGAGATGTAAATAAGCATATGGATATGGTGCGAAGTATCTATTTGGTGAAAAATATCTCGGTAGTACTACAGGGCAGCCTATAGAGGAGCTGGGAAGGCAGAGAGTAGTACAAGACACTGCAAAGATACATTCTGATACCTACATACGCTTCGGGTCGAGGTGGGCATTCGGAAACCCGTTCGCCTTGATACGTTGGAGCAGCCAGAAGAAGAGTGTCGCGTAAGTTATATCCAACGCATCTTCTGTCTTCAAGCTGAGGAGGCCGCCGATCCATCCCTTGCCGTCAACAATTACCGCACCGGAATCGCCACACTGGGAGAAGGGACCGGACTTAATGTCGTAGTGGAGAATAGCCCACTCCCTGGAGGTCCGGTAGGTACGGCTGCTGCTAGTGTAATCCCAGACGTACGAGAAGACGCCCGTAGCGCGGCCAATCGTGGCACCGGTCGCGTTACCATTCTTTGTGACGAAGCGGTATGCTTCACCCTCGTGGTTGAGCCTATCTGGTGTGTGCAAAGCGTCTTCGGGCACTTGGTCCCCAAGCCAAAGGAGACGGCCCTCGATAGTCATGAAACTAAAGGCGGCGACACTACTGGGCTTCATGTTGGTCACGCCTAGTTTCTGCCCTAGATAGAAGAATTAGCCTCGAAAGCCGGTGAGATCAATCCAGACGCACCAAAGTCCATCACATTGCCGGCGAAGGCTTTCCTAAACTTGGTACCATCAAGTTTTTGCTCCAATCCCCCTAGACTTCTTCGAGGCAATTTTCAAGTTCCTTGATCTTGTCGCGAGCTTTTTTCGACGTTGACTGTCTCTCATCAATCATAAGCACTCCCCTAGCCCACCGAATGTCATTGACGTCATTGATAGCTAGCGTCTCCTACCACCACTCTATCGTCCGCTCATACCTTTCAATCTCTTCAGAACACTTCCAGATTGAATCGTTGATAGATTTAACGAGCTTATCAAACCTGCCAGGACCGAGCATCATGACGTTGCGACGAGGTGCACCGTCCTCGCCGTCGCTCGAAGGCTCAGACTCACTGGGGCTGGCGTGGGTATAGTCGTCGTTAGACCCTTCGCTCGGCGGGAAGAGAACATGGCGGGCTGTGAGCAGGAAGACGTTTTTGCTGTCACCGCCTTCGGAGAAGTAGAGACCACCAGTACCCTCGTGGTGAGGTGTAGCTTGCCCAGCAATGGAAAGCCCAAGGACAGGGGTGAGGTGTCGGCGAAAGTCAATCATGGGGTCATCATCAGCAAAGTCTAGCGGGCCCAGGCCGGCGGACTTGGTGTAGATAGAGGCTCGGAATTCCACCTCGACGTCGTTGATGCCGAACTGCTGCAGAAGATTCAAGCAGCTGTTCGCAGAGGTGTATGCATCCTCGTTAGACAGCGTGTCGGGGAGCACACCGATCCACAACACGCACGCCGAAATGAAAGCCCACCCTGCCCTGCAGTAGCTGCTGATCTCACACATATTGGGCACCTTGCTTTCTCTGTCATCGTGGGATTGCGGAATCATATGCGAGCTCCTATTGCAACGAATACGTCGTACAACGACAGCTAAAGTATTGGGCATTAGCTAGACCGATCAGTTTATATGTTGAAAAGGTGCTATACGACGAATCGTCCTACATTTCATCCTGGACGTATGCACACGAGCCAAAGTAGATTGCAGGTCTGGCTGGACTGCGCTGATCCTTTGAGTCCTTTTGCGTTGACTTTGAGGATTGACGTACGTAGTTTAAATGGAGAACTGGTGAAGATAAAGCGACGTGGTGACGTCAAAAATGTAAACCTCGAACATACCGTACACCGGGAGCAAGTACATAGTATATGTGTATTAACTTGGATCAGAATGGAAGGTACCAAGTAAGCAAGACAAGGTGAAATATGTATGTAGAAATGTCTCGCTAGAAGTGAGGTATAAATTGTGCCCATTGCATCAGCACTTTTGGGAAAAAGCCGTGGGACGCTGTGAAAACCCATATCGATGTCGTGATCGACAAACCGGCGACAGGGCAGCATATTGCCTACAGATGGCATCATATTGCTTTTGAAGATTGCTAGTGTTCCCATAAGGTAGCCACATTCGATGCATAGTGGATTTAAATTTGACATGACTGCTCATAGGCATATGGTGCAACTACAGTATTTTCCGATTCTGCAGAACTTTAATATCAGATTGACTTTGGTGCGGCCGAGTCTACCCAATGACAATTACATGATATCTCGCCCTATCATCGAAATCTTCAGCACCATCCTTACCACCCTCTCCCAAAAATCATGCCAAGTACAACATTAATACGAAAAGCTTTGAAAATCCAGGAAAATCCATAGTAATACTAACTGTCGACGGCATGGTGCGCATGGTGCGCGCAGATAGCGCAGAGTCGCGACGGTTGCCAAGTCTTTAGAGCTCCGCCCAAACTATTTCCGGGTTGACCCGTCCAGTTACCTCGTAACGAGTGAT
>JABCKI010006155.1:0-12760 GCA_018282025.1 Sphagnurus paluster
CATCCTTTTTCAATGTGCTTAATGCAAGCATGTTAATGGTAGGATCTGGAAAGGATTGTTGTGTTTTAGGTGGCCACGCTTTTGTCCAAACATAAACCAGAATGGCAAGAATATTGCCAAAGTGCTGGTCTGCTGGTTGCTTATCAGCTAGGGCACCCTTGAGTTTTTTGAGTTTTTCTTGAATCTCATCTGAGAGTGAGTGAGTGATGATGTTGGTGTCTAGCAAATGGAGAAGCATTGCCAGCAGTTGAATAACTGGGACAATATATTCTCGCATGCGGATGGTATGGTTTTGATGGCGATGAAAAGGCATATTGGAGATGCCACTAGAGATGATAAGGTCAAATAATGTTAATCATAGTATGTGCATATATTACAAAAATTACTGACTCTTTTATTGGATATGGTGAGTTTAAGCGCTGCAGCGCAAGTTCTGGAAATCGCTCAAAGGATTCCTCTGCTATTTCAAACACAGATCGCACAGCAGCTGTAAGCCCTGGAAATTTTTGATCTGGAATGGCTACCAAGGCCATCAACTGGGAAACATCTTTTCCTTCTATAAGCTTGAGCCAGTGGGTTGATTTGAGCCAAGGACTTAGAAGTCGTGGATCAAGCATATCTCCAGAAGGAACACCATCCAGTTCTATCTGTTGGCTCCGCAGAGTAGCTATGATGACCTCATTTTCAGAAGGATTGGGGATGGTGCGAGGCAACACATGAAAGAAAGTTCGATCCTGTCCACGCCGGAGCTGCTGAGCAAATACTGAGGGCCAGGTTTCTGGTTGAGGTCTATCTTGGTGCGCCTCTTGGTGGTGCTTTGTCATAGCTGACTGTTTGCGATAAACAGACTTGCATATTACGCACAATATTCCAGTATGAAGATGAAGCCCTTCAATTTCAGTGATGGGTCCTAGGCCGATCTTGGGAATTGCTGACGCTACATCAGCCTCTTCAATAGCAGCTGCTAGCCGTGCATGATCAATACGCATTCCAGTTGTATCCTCAAGCTTGTGTGACTTCCTCAAGTGTGACACAAGATGGTGAGGTATTACAACCACCTTGCATGCAATGCATATGATGCACTTGATTTGAGTATTAACGACTAGTCCCAGGTCACTGAGATATGGTATCTCCTTTAGCTGTGACTGAGTTACAGGAAAATGAATGTTATCCTAGATAATAGCATTGAATACTATTGTATATGATTGAAGTACTGGACAGCATACCAGCGATGCTGTGATATCTTCTATCACTGTGCCTTGCTGATGTTGAGGATTTTCATTTTGATTGTCCTAGATTTTACATCAGAATTTTCAAAAATACAAATATAGTTGCAACACACTGTAGGCTGAGATCCAGTACCCAGAGACTATGCATCAAGGTTATTATTGTTGTCATGTGAACTTTATAATTCAAACAAATTCTTACCTCTCCAACCCATTTGCATTTCTTTGATGAGTCCATCAGTTGTTGCATAATCATGAGGATGGTTATATGCATTGCAGTAGCATCTGAATTTTCCTGATTTGTTGCGAGTTAAGGTGATTTCCTGGCCATCGTACTTGACAGTGATGCTGGATACACAGGAGCGCTTGTGAATGTCACACATAGAGCATGCCTTGTCAGTTGTATCAGCTTCGAACTGGCAGCTACAGGATGTACAGGATACAGTTGCCATGTTCATGATGTTTATGCATTAGCAGAGTGCTAGTAACAGTACGAGGTTCTTGAAGGATTGGAAACAATTTTGACAGCCGCTTCCACAACGATATACCATCTTACTGCTCTTTGTTGTACTCAACTTTGTGTATCATGTTTCATGCCGCTTCACACCACATACTTCTGTGCTGTCTATTGATAATCACAGTATTGTGATGCCAAAGGAGTGGAGGATCTTGACGGGAAAACAATGAGTCACCGCAGTCACCACAAGGAAATTGCCATGAGGAGACTGAGTGGCCACGCCCCGGAGTACTACTACTACCGCCACCCCCATCACCTGGTAGGCAGTAGAGTCAAATGTTTGCAAACATTTATTCAGATTAGAATTCAACCTGTTTGCGAACATGACTCTCATTTGAAATGCCTTGATTAGAGTAATGTTTCCAAACACACTGACCTGTCCATTTTGGGCTACTGCGCGCTATGGCGCGGCACTTTCCGTGGTCATTTGTACCATCAAATGCGCTCATCCAAGCGCCGTCCCCATCACATGCGCTCCTCGCTGTTGGAAACAGTGATCAAATTTAATCCATTTGGGATTATCTCCACCCGCCATCAAAGCACTTGATCACTGTTGGCTATAGCGATCAAAATGCTTGATCGCTGTTCATCAAAATGGATAATTACCTTGGGGTCACTCTTATCAACCTATTGGTATCTATGGTAGTGTACATAGGGTGAAAAACATACTTCCCTATATGTAATAGATTTTTTAACGACTCACTTCCCTGACCACTTCATCCGATACTGAAGGCAACTTTGTCACTACTTCATGCCATACGATCTCGGCTTCCGCAAGTAAAATTTCTCCAAGTCAACGTGAGACAGTAGATAAGATAATGGCCATAAATCTCTTTTCGACAAAGTTCGAACTGTTGTCGGCGAAATTCGGCTAACAAATGTTCTACAAATTAGCACTTAGTGAAAATTTCTTGCGTTCTCAGTAAAGTGTGTTGTATTTTGTGTTAACAATCATGAAAGGCTATCTAGTAATCTACTTTTTGAGTCTCTTCAATGCCCTAGCTGCTGTGGCCACTTTCAGCAAAGCCGATCCTTTCCTTGGCACTACCGTAGTCTTTGTTGTTGCTGATGCTGCCGTAGTAGCCTTGCGCTTGGTGAGCAGTTGCACTTCGGAACCATCCGGATTATTTGCAGCGGTACGGCAACGGACTACTACAAGTGACTTCTCCAATTCCATTTGACGTTCAAGTGCGATTGTCCTGGCGCACTCTGCATTGGCCCTCCGTGTCAGTGCAGCCTTTTGAGCGGGTGTCAATGCATCGGGATCTGGTGTGAGTGGAGTTACAACGAGTTCCTGCGAGATAATGGCACCAATGATAGAGTAGTTGTGATGTGTTGGAACAGTGGTGGAAGTCGGGCGTACAACAGGGGGTGGCAGAGGTATAATGGGGGATAATAAAATAGGTGTCAGTGACGCATGATTACGGTTGTCTTTGGGAGCCTGGCTGGGGGATAGACAACTGTCGAATGCGAGTGTAGACTGGCGGGGAGTATCGGTGATGAGATGTGGCATTAGGGGAGATATAGCGGCACCGTCAAGTGCTGGATCAATGGCAAAAATGGAGGGCGCAACAGCTGTAGCATCAATCGCAATGGCTGAAGATGTGGTAACATCAACAAGGCTAGAATCGACCACCAAGTGCAGCAGTGGGGTGCTACTTCTGAGGATGGGATTGGTATCTTGCAAAATGCCCAGACAATCATATGTGTGGCTGATAGGTGAGCTGGGAGCGCCTGGTTCCGGTGACCAAATATTGGGATCAACACCTGTCGTAGTCAGCAATGTGTGGACTGGTGTTGTTGGAAGGATAAGAGCACCAGCGGGAGATGGCGTTCTCGGGAGGTAGGAATCCAATATTGGTTGACCTGCTATAAAGTTAGTCCCACTTTTAAGTCTTACTTGAATGACAAACTCACCAAGCAAATTATTACTTTCCTCTTCGTCGCTATTTTCAACCTCATCTTCACTACTATTGACCCCATGTCCCACATCAACACTCCTCGTTACAGATACTGATCCTTCTGATGATCAAAATTGGTACGGCATGTCCAGAACAGAGTTGGAAATGTCCATTGTTGATGAAGCTTCTATACCGGCTTCCTTCATCGTTCGTGCAATACGCACATCCTTCGCTGTACAGGCAGGTTAGATTTGTATGGGTGTGAGAATAGGAATACGTACGGAAACAGTTTTCTGCATGTTTGAGGAATGGCTCTTGGAATCCTGATATAAACCCCAAGTGTGAATCCTCGAAGTCATTGTCAGCCTCAGCCGAAGTTGGACCAAAGTAATACCTGAGTAGTTGGGTTTGCGTACTAATGAGTTGAATGATTCAAAAGAGGATTTTGAGGAACATACTTTTCCAAACAAATGTTGCCTTGGTGTGCAGGATTGGGGCCAGCAGCGCCAATGAAAAAGATCCATCCTGTTGCCTCCGCAATGGGCTGAATTTTTGCCCTAAGTAAGGCAGGTAGATGTTGGATTGAACTGTGGGATTGGGTTGATCAATTAATTGAAAACAAGTACATTCAACAACACACTGGAGGTACCACGCTGCACTGCCGTCATTGTGCCCTCCATGGTCTAGTGCCCTCTTTTCTCTCTCCCACTCCTCATTCAAATGGTCTAACTTATCCGTTACCATTGCCTTGACATCCTCCTCCTCCTCTTCAAGGGCCTTGTTGCAAACATTGCGACGGACACCCAGCATCCTGGCTTGGGTTAGTACTTTTTTCTTATCAAAGGCTTCCTTTAAAGCATCTGACACATTCTCTGCAAAGTATTTCTGGTAGACCTCAACTGGCTGGTACTTGCGCTTGTGCGTAGTCGAGTGGCGCTTGCCCACAACGTGCATAAGCTTTTTGAAATCCGAAGTACTGGAGCATGTCTCCTTGCGCGCATTCCGAAGGAGCCACTGTCGAATCTGCTATGGGTCCAAGGTTTCAGTAAAAGATAATTCAGCCAAGTGATAAATCTGACTGACCTCCTTCCTAGCCTTGATTGCATTGGCGATGCGTTGGGTTTCCTCCTTGTCACAGCCGGCTGTGTAGTTACTGTCAAGATTCAGATCGCGTTCTGGCCATGCTGCAAACCAATCCTCATTGACAGCGTGCAAGAAATTGGCAATCTTCCCTTTGGAACAGGCTTGCCGGAAGCCCACTAGCTTATTTTCGAGCCACTCTTGCTGCTCAACGTTGGTCCATTTTTTACCGCCCATGGTTGAAACTTGAAGATGTTATGATGAAGAGAAGTCAGCGAGAGCGGCGCAGGGTTTTTACGAGTGAGGTATGATTTCTCGCAACTTTATTTTTGCCTTTGACGTTTGTCTCACTCACATTGCTCAATGTAGTCCTCGATTTATTTTATTTTCCTGTTTTTAGCTCGGCTGCCTAGTATCCTGAGATCTAGGTTCCGCGTGTCAGCTTTGTGCCACCATTACCTATGCGCAACTATGCTTGCGCACCTGAAACTACATCCCCACCTGTGTATGGCGGACCTATGTTTAACCTGGGCCCATTCATCGCGTCACAAACAAGGCCACCTGAATAAGAGCCGTGCTTCCATCTACATGCCGCACTCTGAACGTGATGGGCTGCACTATGGTAGTCTTCTTTTGGCACAATGGTATTGCATAAAAATTAACACACTTTTAATAGAATCATTAGCACTCAATCACCCACAAAATGACCCAGGGTGTTGCAAACCAGGAGCTATGCGGTTCCTGCTCAGCAATGACGGAGGCGTTGCATCGCCTAGCTCGTGCTTTGGCTGATGTGCAGGAAGGTATGATTATGATCTTTATCTCAGTTTTTACCACTAAAATACCTCATATAGTGCTTTCTAATAATTCTAACGCAATTCGTACAATATCTCTTTCCAACATTCTTCACTGTTATTGACTAGTTTTTGTAGGAACCCCAAGTCCCACCTAGGTGGGACTGGGGGTTCCTATCCGCCGCTGTAACTGCCTCCATCACAGCACCTTTAGGGACCATTCCCGCTTTCATTATTGGTACTGAGGCTGGCGATGCTATAAGTGCTGATATTGCGGATGGCTCTGCTGCAATGCCTAGCAATATTTTGGTAGAAAACCTTCCAGCAGTCTATATCCCTCCCGAGCTTCTGTGGTACGCTGTGATTGTCGGACAAAACCCAGGTGTTTACCAGGGCTCATGAGTCATGACGGCATCGCTTTATATTTTATCAACTGATCACATTACTAGTCATCTTATTATGCCCAATACTATTGGCATTCCTAGTGCTTTAGTAGGGAGGTTCAACTGTCAGCACCTCCGGGCCACCTTTGTGCCTCCAATCATGCTGTACCTTGAAAGCCCTAGTCTATCGACAGCTTCGTATGTCTCGCTGAGTGCACCAGCGGCAAGTACCTATCATCCCACCGTCAAATAGCTTCTTTGATCCATACACATTCACCCAGTACTATCGCCATTCATCATTAGCTTTAGCGAGGGTATCCTTTAACCCCAAAATTCAAGACTTCCCTTTGAATAGGCAGTAAGTTCCCATTCTCATGAGTACCGACAAGACCCGGGATCTAACTCTGGGTATCTTTCAGCATTGTGGACATGATCCTAGATCATTACGGCTCTTGCTAGGATCTTGTATCCTCTCTTGAAGTTGTGATATTAATACTCAGTGACGTCCATTGCTGCCGCATATCAAGATTCCAGTCCTCCTATACCCGCACCAGAGGAAAACGATCGATGTGTGGGATGTGCATGTTTCCTCACCTAGACTAAGTTGCCGCTCTCATGTGGATTATTCCTCAAGTGCGGCCAACTGGCATGTCTTCCTCTTTCTCTTGGGTGAAATATTTTTACTAATTGACAGCCTCGCCTGTCACAGAGGGGGTACCAGTATTTGTGCGCAGTATGCTCTTTTTCCCTCCAAGTACGTACATTCAACCTTGGCTCAGGATATCCCCAATACACTGATGCCCCTGCACATTGTGTGAGCTGCACTTCTATTATTTGTCCGGCGTTGAAAACATCACTGAAAATTCATTAGACCAGGTACAAATGCCGTATTTTTCTGTGGATTTATTAACCGACAACACCAGTGGCAAGGGTGCGGTCGCCGGTTTTCGTAACTAAAGAGGCATGCAACTCCCACATCGGAGGTCAGTCGTCGTAGAGTACAGGGATGAGAAGTGACTGGATAGGGTCGCAAGTCATTCTATCCTCACTCAAGTGCCGCTCGGTACACCTCTTGGTTGTGAGTGAGAATCTTTTTTGATTTTCTGTCCCTCACTCAACCTTCAGCTTCCTACTCTGGAGCCCTTCTGAGCTATCACTTTCTACAGCCGCCACTAAGAATGATGATTGTGTCACTCCCAGCTCAATGTCAGTGCAGGGATTCAATTCTCCTACTACATCTGGGTCGCTTCTGTCACTGAGGATCAGTTTGTGAGTGAACATTTTTCGAACATGAACCCATGCCTGAATATTTGTTTTTAGCATTGAAACCTCCATCCAAGAGGCCTCTCCAGTTTCATTTGTTCTTCATCCAACAAAGCTCAACACTTCTTTCACCTACCACCAGACTTCTAGGGAACACCCCTGGCATTGTCTTCACGCCCCATGGTCAACAATGTACCTAGAAAGAGGCCTTGTTGCATCCACACTCCTGCAGACAATGAAGCCCTTCCCTCCCTCAAGGTCACAATCCCTACCGTGCGCTATCGTCAGCGAAACACCGGCAACATCTCCACATCCATGAAGCATGTGGAGGTCTCCATAGAACAAACTGCCCTACAGCCACCTGTTGACGAATTCCCTCTCGTCGAGCTTCCTGGTCATGATTTATCCTCTCTTGACTTTTGAACACTCACACTCGACGACCCCAACTATATCTCACAAACGACCAACGACACTGTCACTGCAAAACGGCCAAAGCGCAAGGTAAGGCATCTTATTTATCTTATTTTGTTTCCATCGCAAAAGGTTGATTCAAAGAAGTAGTACAATCCTCTGAAGCTGTGGACTCCAGAACGTGACCAGTACCTCGCTGAACTACTCCGTCTAGAATTCCACGGAGGCAGTGGTGACGGCATGTGTCCTTTGCATTCAATAGATGGTGCAGAGGATGTAGTGCGGCATCCAGGTGCATACCGGTGCATAGATTGTGGGGGTGTGGATCTTCTTTGCAAGCTATGCATTGTATCAATGCATCATATGAATCCATTGCACAGAATTGAGGTAAGCATGCACTTTCCATGGTATTTACTAGATGTGAAACTTAAAGCCTCCAGCATTGGTTAGATACCCATTTCGAACGAACCACCCTCAAGTCCCTTGGTCTTCGTATTCAATTAGGACATCTACACCACGAAGTATGCATCAACCCCGACCAACGAATGGCCGACTCTTTTGTTGTACTACACTTTAATGGCATACACCAAGTTGCTGTCGACTTTTGCAACTGCGAGTGCGCACTTCCCCACAATGTCCAACTCCTTGGCTTCCTGCATCAGTCAGCAAGCCCAAGACTGCGGCAACTCTTGTATGCCTCCAACACTTCCAGATACAAAGCTTCGAGTCAAAAATCTCTGCATGGGAGTACTACCATGCCATCAAACAGCTGACTGATAACCAAGGTCTCGATATTGTGAAGGTACACTAAAATATACTATGTGCTCATCCTCTAATGGTTGTCATAGGATTGATATCCAGAATTTATGGTTATGGTTCGTGAGTATCGGCACCTCAAGATGCTCAAGCGGTCTGGGAGGGGGCATGATCCTGCTGGTGTCACATCTATGCAGCCTGGGCAATGTGCTGTTCGCTGTCCGGCGTGTCCTCAGCCAGGTATGAATCTCCCTGAGGGCTGGGAGACTGCCACTCCGGCCACAAAGTAAGTAATAAATTTGTTCAACTAGACGTGAACCTTTACTCAAAATTGTACAGATTTCTCTACACTCTATTCATTGCCATCAATGCCAACTTCCGTCTCAAGAGGAAACATATATCATCAAACGAGGAAGACCCCAGCCTGAGTAATGGCTGGTCTTACTTTGTACTGGAAACACAGTTCAAAGACTTTCTGCACAAGTACGACAAGGTCATCCCCCAACCTGTAAGTCTCAAATTATTAATTTCAGATCTTCATTAATTTTTGGCACAGAAAAGTACCTGTTCAAACCATAACGCTGTGAATTCTGACCGTTCGGGGAAGGGGTTGGCTGCGACAGGCGTTGGTGCAGCGGACTGTGCAAGGCATGATTGCAAACAGCCTCTTTCTGTCGGGGATATTCTCAAAGGGGAAAGGTATATTTCATTCAACCTTCTCGCTAACAAGTACCTGATTTTCCAAAAAAATTATAGATATGTCAATATGGACTTCGTGTTTCTGCGCTCACTAACGGAGACTGAACTGGTTAGCTTTGTGGTATCATATGATATTGCATGTCAATGGAGTAGCAATCTTTGGGATCGGATGAAGCAATACCCTCGCGACTTGCATGTCAACTCAGAGGGGAAGATGCTTTTCCGATTCCTCGTCCCAAAATTTCACCTCCCTGCACATGTCATGGCCTGTCAAACACCATTCTTGTTTAATTTTAATAGTTATGTTGGCCGCACTGATGGCGAGGCCCCTGAGTGTGGGTGGTCTCACATCAATCCTGTCGCTATGAGTACTCAGGAAATGGGGCCTGGACATCGGCGGGACACCCTCGACAATCACTTCGGTGACTGGAACTGGAAAAAAACTTGCCTCATGGGTACGTGTATTTTCTCGTGACATTGGCACTCTGCTGATCAGTTATAACTTTGCTTTTGCCAGCCCCATCACTTCTACGTAAAATCAAAGAGGCTGTGATCGAATCTAAGGAGCACCATGAACTCCACGCAGAGTTCGAACGTGGACTGGATGCGAAAGCTATTTCCATCTGGCAGGCAGAGCTCACAGCATGGGAGGTAGATCATGTGCAGCCGAATCCATTCGAGAAGCGCTACAAAAGTAAACAACGGTATATCTTCAATAATTTATATTCTCATACTTGTAGCTGTCACACAGGAGGCCGTTTGAAAGGAGCTAGCACTTAAAGACAAGGAAGATACGAAGGCTGGGCAAGCCTATGCATTACATGATGAAATTCCAGCGCCCACCCTCATCACAATGGGCTTGGATTTAGAGCAAAAACAGTGTGTATTGATCTACTTGTGGTGCTTACGTGGCTTAGCTTTTCCAGACGTTCCCTGGCTGTGGATATGTCAACATTAGGCCAGCACGCAACTGATAGGCAACAAACAAGCAACCTGAACCGCGTGAATATACTTACTCGAAGGATTACTGCATGGATCAATATACAACACCTTTATATTCCTGCACTCGCTGGTGTTTGTGCCCGCGACAAGGAGGAACAAGATTCTGAAGCCGATGACAAAGCTGAGGATATCAAACTATATCTTCGCTTAGCGACCTCCAAGAGGGCCTTTGCCTGCGCTCTTACCTGTATATTGACAAGGACTGCCAGCAGATAGGCCAGATTCAAAACACCCACTCTCGAGCGATCATCGCACGAACACAAGCTAAAGTTGACGAAGCTGCATCTACATATTGCGCAGCCCGGAAGGCCATGATGGGACTCGCCAGAACTCTTGAACTGGTTGGCTGGGAGAAAAACTTCCCTTCTCTACTTGCAACGGACATCAAGGGCCTAACAGACGATGACCCCCTGACGTTCAGCCGCTGCAACCACAATAACATCAAATGCCCGTCTGAGGGTCGACGTACATTGTCATGGATCTGGTCAAAGCTTGGGGATCTGGGGGAGGAGGCTGACTTGTTGCAGCATGGTGCATTTTCCAGTATCATTCTAGATATATCATGCTGACCATTTTCTACAAGACCTGCGTATACAGTGGTGCAAAAGCAAGGCTCGAGCAGACCGCTGGCGTGAGGAGGTCCTCCTCTTGCTGGAAGAAATGAATCGTGTGCGGCGCTTCTTCAAACACATGGCCGCTACGTGGGACAGCCGTTTGTCCACCATCTTTAGCCTCGGCCGGTATGATGATTCATCAACAACAGCTGGCAGACAGGCATACACTTGCAGACAGGCTGCAATGTTTCGCACTATGGATATGCACTGTTGCTATATGTGGCGGTATGTTGATAAATACGTAAGCAGCGAGGGAGGGACAGTCATCCCGCAAGAGGTCGTCAATGCTGAACAGGATGACGGCGATGCTGAGGCCACCATTACCCACAGTGCCCCGAATATGGCTGTTGCTACTGATTCACATACTATTACCACGATACCCACGACCGTGCCAGCCTGATTAACCCGAATTTCTAAATATTCTAGTAGAAGTGCCACGCATTAAATTTATAATTTATAATTTATGATGCTGCTGTCACCCACGCTGCCGACACCTGCGCCCCACACCCAGAATTTCTAAACATCCTTGTGGTGCTGTTGAACAATACCGCTATAAATAAAAGTAATATTCATTAAATGCCGGATTCTTTGGGCAATGTTGAGTGGTCTGCACAGTGTCGATGAGCGGCGGGAGGGGCGAGCGGGAGAGGCAAAGCGGGAGATACAAAGTGGGAGGCGGAACTGATTTCAGGCCAACTCCAAATGCGACTATCAGAGGAATCACCCAAACGGGAAAGTGGCTGGTCATCATCGCCAACGGCAAGCGCGCAGCGTCGGCAGCCTATCTAAATCAAGTATGATTGTGTAAGGACTTCGGAGCGGGCTGGGGTCAGTACCAGATATGGGATTCTAATTAGAATTAGTGTTTGCAAACAAGCACTTGTAATTAGAGTTAATGTTTGCAAACAAACATTTCTAGTTAGAGTCATGTTTGCAAACAGCTTTGACTTCTACTAGAGCATATGTTTGCAAACAGGTGCCCGCATGAGGTGGCTACCCTTGTCGCTCTCAGCCATCCTGGTCCCCCAGCAATTGTCCAAGTGGTCGAGCCGGGTGTCGTTCTTGACCCGGCGTGCGGCCCACACAGTCCTCTGCCACTGATATTAGCAAATGCAGCTGAGGGCGTCAAGGCAATTCTGGCATGCTTGCTGGTAACTGTGCACCAACATCTCGTCCCAGTTCTCGAGCTCGACCTGCTCATGCCGGAGCTCGATGGTGTTCAGCGAGTCCACCGGCGGGAACCTGACGACCTTGTAGGTGCGACTGTTTGGAGTGGGGAGACCTTGCATGTCGAGTGCGAAGAACTCTGCGGGCACACCCCAGGCCATGACAGCCAAAGCCGAGGCTGATGTCGGCAGGTACGGCTCGGTGAGGGAGGGGAGGCACTCTGCAAAACCGAGAATCCTGCTGCGGCTGGTCCCAGGCTGCTCCTGGATGTCCTCAGTCTTCTTCGGCTTCTTCCCCTTCAGCTTTGTGACCCCTGGCTCCTCTGTCACTTTACCCTTGCCCTTGCCTTCTGTCTTCCCCTTTGGCTTTGAGATTTTTTGACTGGAATGGTTTTTTAATGTCCACCACCCCAATATAGGTGTAAGCCACAACAGAACACACATTGGTGGGCCTGAATGGGCATACCACCTGGTCCTCACCTGCTTGGGTATGAGAGGCTGAGAGCTACAAGGAGGGCATTCCAATAGGCAGTCCCTGACCTTTCAGTGGACCTCCGACTCAGGATCACAGAATGCCCCAGCCACCCCCATTCCAACCACCCCCGCTGCCGCCGCACCACCACCACAGCCTCCCGGCACTGCCATCTTAGCAGCGCCCTCCCCCGATGCCTCACAGCACATTTGCGGGCCCTCCCGGGTCAAGAAAGTTGCCTGCCCACGGCACAGGGCACAGGCAGAATGCTCAAAATGAAGTATACCAAGGCTATCATGGCATGAGTATGAAAATCTCCTCTCTTGGGTGTCAAGTGTTGTGCATAAGCTGCCACAAGCGGCACTGCCCCAGCACCTGCCGCTGTTTTGTTGACGGCGTAGGCTGCCACCCTAACGCTGCCTCACCACACTCAGCGTTGCAGCTTGTAAAATACATAAATAAGTTGAGAATACTTA
>JABCKI010006156.1:0-12751 GCA_018282025.1 Sphagnurus paluster
CCACTTTTCTTAAAAAAGAAATCAACAGCAGTCATTCTCCAGAATCCTCACTCTTGCCCAAACTCACGATCTGCATCCACTGTCTCTGGGCTTCAAGGCGCTGGTTGAATACCTTTCGTACGTGATTTTGGTAGGACTTTGTATTTTCGAGAGCAGTATGGCTTAATTGCAACTCTTACATGCCCCTAAGCGTTCGCGGTCGCGGCCGCAACTTCGAGTCCTCTCGTTCGATCCGAGAAGGGGTTACTTCTTAGTGTCGCTCGGATTTGTATTACTTCACCTCCTCACCACCTCCTTCCAACCTCGGTCCTCAATGTGAGATCCCAGATACTCGTTATCTTTTGAAGATTCTAAAAAATTCGACCTAGGCCTAGTAATCATTCGATAACGCCTAATGATCTTCAATTTTAACTGTTTTTTTTCGAAAGAAATATCCTCCTAAACCTCTGTTCTCTCAAAAATTCACGATAGGGCTTTTCGCGACTGGTGCGTAAACGGGGTGACGCACTTGAATATCTTCTTGAGTGGAAACGACTTTCTTAGAGCTCCGAAGGAAAAAATTAACGTTCGGCGAGATGACATGAGAATACGACGGTAAAACCGTGAAAGCGAGTGAAATAGAGCGGCATGATAATGATTTCGAGGGTATGCCACACGCTGTCACAGTGTGACATAGATAAGATCCACGATTGTCGGTATTCAACTTCGGTGACGGCTGCTCCCGTAACGACGAGGTCGACTTCGTCCCTCTGCCACAGCTCTCCCAGTCTTCTTGCTCTCAACTTGGTCATTCTGCCACAACTCTCCCAGTCTCCTTGCTTTCAAAATTCATAAGAATGGTTATGTGCCACAGGTCCCCATTCCCAATTCTGTTTCTCAGGCCTCAACTGCAATATCAAATCGCTTCAAGATGCTTGTCTAATGTCTTGTATGAAGCTCCGCAATGAGGGTCGTTCTTTTCAGTAGTCGGTCCTCAGCTCGCGCTCAACAAAACCGAGGTTGTCAAAAGACCAAACAGGGCGCGCGTGGAGAGCATGCCTAACTGTAGGGAGATCCAACTTGGTGCGTGGTGCCCGCTACTTCACAATCGATTTGTGCTAACAGGTTTTGTAGATCGAAGAGTCGCCTCTGGTTGCGTCTGCTAGCATGCATCTCATTCCATGAGCTAATTTTGGATAATTCTATTGGGATCAAGATGACAGGGGACATGGACGGCTGTGGATCGGAGGATACAGGCATCATGAGCGTCTACGCGTGTACGGCTCACCTCGGCCTACCATGTTGAAACCGAAGCTGTAATTGAGCCACAACTAGCGAAACGAACTTGGCAGCGCAGGTATGCGGCGCTCCAAATCTGCAGTTGGCTTAATACCCTGCGTGAACATCCCTCGGTGTGCAGCCGCCGGCGTTTCCCAGACGTCTGCCTTCGTGGTATACTATATCTCCTGTAGGTAAGCTCGCTTTGAGCTTCTAATGCCACCCATTGATGTTTATGGCACAGCGCTTAGATTATAGGTCCCTGGAATTTAGATGATAGATGTTTAAGCGCTTGGAAGTCCTGCAGATTCAGTCCCTGCTAGGAGCTCTCCGTTTCCTCCAGGTGCACAGAGGGCATACGCGGCTGGTCGCGTTTATTGTAGACCACGATTGACAATCTACTTTTGACCTACTTGTAAAAAAGGTAGTGCGTCGGATGCGAAGATATCTTGTGTGTTCTTATCACCTCCGCTGTGTGAGTACTCAGCCCTGAATTAGTCCTATGTGGATTGACAATAAGAACTTCATTGGCAGCTCGCGCTATGTCTCTTTTAGGCACTCTTAATCGAATAAAAGAGCCCAGTCCCCACATATCCACCAGAACTCTGCACCCTTCTGCCCCCAAGCATAATGCGTCTCCCCGGCCTTCTCATCGTCACGACACTCGCGTATAATGTCCCATCTATTGTTGCCACTAGCAGTGCGTCCGACCTTCTGATCGACATTGCCGGTGTCAGCTCTGCTCTCAACACGTTCTACAAGAATGTTGCTGCGTTCCCTAGCGCCGGTGGCAGCCTGTCTCAGGCTTATGTGAGATCTATCAAATAGAGTACCATTGATCTATACTCATCTTAGGGTAGGCCATTCACACTGGCGCCTCGAACCTTGCTACCTCTATCAATAAGGCCACTACGGATGCTAAAGTGAACCACTCTTTATTCCTCATGATCGTAATCGCCTCCGATAAGCAAAAACTGATTGCCAACTTAGGCCCTTCCCCCGGGACCACTGTCCTACAACGATGGCCTTGCAGTTCTCAAAGCTTCCCAGGAACTACAACCAGTGGTCGCACAGTCCCTCGGCCAGACTGTTGCTATCCAGGGTGCCCTCCAGTCACTCTTGGGAGTCGTCAATGTCCAAGCATATATTACACAGGATCTCGAAACTACGAGCGCGAGTATCAGCGACTTTGGGGCGGTGATGGTTGGTATCGCTCCCGTAAGTCTTGTTACAATTGTTCCTCAAGCTCTCGCCTCTTCTACGCCACGGCTGACTGAAATGATCGAACTTGGGGAATCAGTTATTACTTGCTGTGCAGGCAACTTTATTGAAGACCAATATCGACCTTCTGCTCGCGAACGCCAGTGCTTCGCTAAAGAATTCGTCTAGTTCGAAGTAGTGTGGCAGGTGTGGTGATCCGCCTCCACCAGCCATCGAAGACGTAGGTGTAGTTGACGTATCGTACATACATAATCCTCTGAGGTCATCGCCTACGCCACCGTCGATGCGACAAATTTTGGAGCCACCAAGACCTAGCTTGAGTTTCAATCTCCGGCTCCTACTTGAAGTGTGGGTAGCCGGAAAGCTTACTGGACGAGGCGTCTACACTTGTTCGTACCAGTGGTGGACTCGAGAAGGGGTCATTAAATGAGGACCATCCTTCTCTGACAAGCTCACGATCTCCTGCTGTCTTTGGGCTTCAGGACGCTTGTTGATTACCCTTTATTCGTGATTTTGGGAGGACTATAGATTGTCGAGAGCTCTTTCGATTCGAGGAGGGGTTAATCTGACTGCTGGCACTCATTTTTATTCATCTATTACCAACACAGTTTTATGGCGAGATCGCAGAAAGGATATTTTTCGAGGTTCCGTTAAAAATTCTTTCGACTAATATTGCTGCAAGGATATCAGAATATGAATTATGTTTAGAGAGTAAGTGAATGGCTAAGTATGAACAATACACTATTGGTATGAGATCTAACTGTCAATCTGAATGATTTTTTTTTTTTGAAAGTATGACGACCATCCTTCCCAACCTCTCCCTCTCATAAACTCACAATCTCCGAGATCTCTGAGAACCGCAGCCTATCGCTCCGCAATCCATGCTCCCCGCTGCGTCCACCCATATCCAAATGCAACGTCCCGCCCGCTCGTGCACTGCGTTCGAGCAAGTCGTCCCACCTTGCCGCCTTCTCCTGCTCCGTCAGCACCTCGGCGGTCCCCATCTCGCGGAACGTCATCAAGCGCGGCGGGGACGCCGGGGACGTCGGCGAGACTGGGGGCGGGGAGTTGGAAAGCGCCAGCGAGAAGTATGAGCTCGAGCGCCTGCGGGGCTGGGTAACGGTCGCGCTGGAGGTAGTGCTGTGAGCGCCTGTGGAGCGCCTGTTGTCGCTTCCGTTAGTGTTCGTGGACAAGCGGGGCAAACTGGAGTTGGCCGGCAAGAGCGCTTCGTAGGCGGGGACGCCCACGTGCCGGAGGGTGGGGCTTGTCGGGCTCGTCGGTGTGGACCTGCTGCTGGGCAACGAACGTCGAGCTGCCCGGGGCACTGGTAGGGAGGGTCCAAGGGCAGTGAGGATCGGAACGGGGAAGGGCTCTCGTGGGCTGGGTATTGACACTGGTGAGGGTCGTGAGCGCCTCAAGTCTGTCGACGTCCGGCGCGTGGGGAAGGTGTTGATGGCGTTCGCTGTCGAGAAGGATGGGATCAACGGCGACGAGGAGCGTGACTCCTCCTCGTCGTCATCCACGTCCCGGTCTGGGTTCCCCCAAGCCTTCTCCCACTTGATATCGTCTTCCGCCACGGCGGCACTAGCACTTGGCTGTCCGCCCCAGCTGGCCCCTGGCTTCGGTGTCTCGATATCGACTTGGATCTGGGTCTGTGTTTGAGATCCACGTCGCGGAGGGAGGGGAAGCGAGACCAGTTCGGCCGCAGGTGTGTGCACGATCATCCAGTCGTCACTGCGTCGAGGCTTCGGCGAGGAGCCAGCGTTGGTAGTCATGAGCGGCGGCAGCGGCGGGAGAACGAGCTTCAGCTTCTTGAGCGGGTTGCTCGATGGAGACTTGCGGGGCGTCAGTTGACGCGGGTGCGGGGAGGGTGTCTGCGGGTGCTGCTGAGAAGATGATGAAGGAGAAGAATGTTTCTGACGCAGGTCAACATGATATGGGTTGCTGGCGCGGGTTGCTGACGAGGGCGCTGTAGAGGACTCTTCGCTCAGGCCGTGCCCTTCGTCGCTGTGCATTCGCCCAAGCTCCCTGGGCGGGATGATGTGCTGCCCGACGTGGAGGATGGGTACTGGCGGGGGCTGGGACCCGAATTCGTCGTGAAGAAGGGATGATGCGCTCGAGTGTGCCGAAGCGTGCCTTTGTATTGATCCTGACGCGGAGAAGAATCGTGAGGAGGCAACGTCGCTGGAGTATGGAGAGGATGAGCGCGTAGTCGTGCTCGGGCGTGCGTTGTTTGGTAAAGGTTGTGATGAAGGTGTTGTGGGGGAGATGGGATACGCGCTTGACGGCATGGGCGAGCGCGGTAGGGAAGCGGTAGGATTGAGGGGTGATCGAGTAGGAGTAACAGGCCCGGGGCTCGCGACGCCAAGCACTATCGACGCCTTCTTGCGTACAACCTTCGCGAATCCGCTAATCGAGCCTGAGGGCGAATGCATAGGCACGACGCGCGGTGTCGGAGGTAGCGACCTGTCCTTCTCCCGTGGTTCTGCAATGCGCGGTGAAGGCGAAGCATACTCCTTTGGCAGGGCAGGCACGGGTGGCGGTTCCTCCTCATCGTACGTGAATTTGTCTCGTAGGCCACCCGAGCTGAGGCGTTTCATGAGCTTCCAGATTCTATTTCCCCCTCCCGAGGTGGGGCTCTGCCCAGGCCCACTGCTATTGCCAGTATTCTTCGGAACGGCGAGACGCTCCTCCGTGGTATCGAGCTCTAGATCGTCCTTCTGCCCTTGTGATAACACTCCAAGTTCATCAGGGAACTTGTCGATTGACAGCCTTAGGGATCTTCGATTCCCCATACTCCCTCCTGGCCCACTCATCGTCAACCGCTTCGAATTTCTCCCCGATGTGCTCGCGCTCGTAGCCACCCTGCGTTCCTGCAAACTTGGTCGTCCCTTCTCCTTCACTTTCTCTTTTTCCCGCCCCAATTCCCGATCCACGCTCATGCTGACACCCCTCCTGCCTGTAATATCCCTCTCTGGCTCCTTGTCCCCGCGCCGCCATCGCTCCGACATCTTCCTGGAGAGCGTCTTCAGCCCACTTCCGCTACCACTGCTGGGGCTTGTATTGGCTCCTGAGGTGACTGTTGAGCGCCGACCGAGGATACCCGCGTACTCCCAAGACATAAAGTCTTCCGGGGTGCCAACAGCAACCACACGCCCTGCCGACGACCCAAACACAGTGTAGTACGGTGCATGGTCCCCGTTATCTTCCTCGTCTCCGTCTCCATCTGTAGCTCCTTTGCCCATGGGCTGCTTTGACGAAGGACTTTGAGGTTCGATGTCGTCACGTCCACGAGAAAGTACGCGCTCCAAGTTGCTGCTGTCCGCCACGTCTTCAGGCCCCAAAACGCGCTCATAGTCCGCGTACAGTGCCGTCTGTCGTTTATACGCCGCGGCGACGGCCGCCGCTGGCGTGAGGCTTGAAGAACGTGCCGGGGTGGTGGCGGGCGTGAGACTCGATGAGCGGGCGGGCATGATGCCAGGGGTGAGGCTTGACGAGCGTACAGGTGTCTTGAGGATCGTAGCAGATGGGGAGGTGGGGAGGGTACGCGAACGGGAGTTGCTGTGCGTGCTGCTGCGGCTTGCGGTCGGGAGGTGGTATTGGGAGGGTTGTGAAACGGGGAGAGAGGGCGAGGGAGAATGGGCGCGCGAGTTGGAGGGTGAGCGGGAAGTAGAGGGCGTGCGGGAGGCCGAGGGAGAGCGGGAGGCAGAGGGCGAAGGTTGAGAGCGCGAGGAGTGGGTCGAGGGCGCTGGTGAAGAGAATAGATGACTGGACTGTTGTTCTTCGCGAGACACTATCGATCGAAAGGGGTCAGTATATTTGAACGCTAGCCAGGTGTTTCAAAAGTTCAAGTAGAGAGGGGGATCAAGAGAAACAATACGCAATCACAGCGTGTTCCGAGGAGAGAACAATAGGGGATGGGGATAAAGCCAGAAATAAAACGAAAAGAAACAATAGGGCGAAGAAAAAACGTACCATCCCCATCGACATGCGTAACCCTTACAGACGGCGCCCCTCCATCTTGATCCGTCTGTGATGCCTCTCCCGAGTGTCCACCCCCTGCGTCTGAACCAGCACGAGCAAGTTCTTGGTCCAGCGATGTATGGCCCACAGAAAGCGGAGTGGCCGGCGAGCCCACGAGCATCGTAGACGGGGTCAACGGCGAGCGCGGAGTCAACGGTGGAAGCGGCGAGCGCATCGCCGGCGTCAAACTTGCAGGATGTGGGCTTGTGGCGTGTCTTTGATACTTCGGTCGAGATGTAAAAGAGATGGACGATGGCGACGATGAAGAAGGCGAAGGCGACGAGTTGGCGGTGGAGGACGGCTGTGAGTGGGACGAAGACATGCCTCCCATGGATGGCTGTTTGCGAAGGACGTTGCGTGGGCGTTTCTCTTTCTCCTTTTCCTTCGCATCCTCGCCTGACGGGTATACGAGCCCCCTGAGGAGCAGCGACATGGAAGTTTTATGTTTGATGGTTCTTGGCGCTGGTGGATCTTCAACTCCATCGAGCACCCCACCCTCTGATCGCGTCCTGGAGCGCGAGCGCGAGCGAGACCGAGACGAGGATGGAGATAACGCCATGGCCGCCTTCGGTGCGCGCGGGGATGCAGGCTGGAGCTCGAGCGACAGGTTGAGTGGGGACCCGTGGTCAAAGGAGAGGTCGCGCAGGGTGGACATGCCGCGTTCGATCATCCCATCAGCATCCCTTCCCGCTTCCTTTCGCCTCGAGGTGGCCCCCACCCCCATGCTGCTGCCCCCGTCAGAGAAGCTGAGCTCTGAGTCGCTGCCGCTGTATGCGTATGAAGAGTGTGGGAGGTTGCGGGTGGCAGGCGCAGGCTTGGCGAGTAAGCGACGCATGTCGAGTGCGAGACTGGGAGAGGGTGAAGAGGGGCGTGGCTGAGGCTGGGATGAGCTGTGGAATGGGTAAGGGTATGTCGCCTGGTTTGTTGGGGACGTTGTAGGTAGCGAGGTTGCTGAGGAAGAGGCGAAGCGCGTGCCGGCGCTCATGCTGCTGTTCGCTGTTGGCGGTCGTGAACTAGAGCCTAGCTTAGAATGGGAAGGCATCTGAGTCGTAATTGCTCGTCAGATCACAGTAAGACCCGGCCAAGCGACGTATGAGTGAGGATGCTACCAAGAGCTGCGATTTATGAGCGCCAGCCAATTCTGTGGACGCAGGGAAGATGCTGGTCAGTAGGTGCGAAGTGTGATGAGGAGAGCAGTCTAGACTGACATGACGAGGGTTTTCTTTTTCGGGTATATGATGTGGGCTCTAAAAAAAGTCCGCGTGGCCCTGACTGCGGAATCTAACCAGGCGTCAGGATATCAAACGCGCTGGAGGAAGGATCGTGTTGGATAACGAGCGTGTGGGTCTGAGAGCGAGCGCGCCTGCCAGAGGGTTGGACGCAGACAAGGACGAGCGGGTTTCCGTGGCAGTGCCCAATACAAAAACGCGTGCCGGGGCTTGTGTCTCGGCTAATCGGCGCTATTCGAGCGTTGCTAGGCAACGGCCCTGAGGCCACTTCGTTGTTGTTCATAACGACGTACAACCTCAGGCTTCTATCTTCTCAACTTGACCCTCGATGTTCGGAGGTCCGACGCTGCATTCTCCAACTTGAAAGTTTGTTACATAGGCATCTCCTAAACAAAATTGATGGGCTTACTCTGACTCACTCTCTCACTCGGCGCCGGCTTCGAAATCACGCCACATTGTCATATACCCATCTTCTACTGCATGATAGGTCAGAATTTGCGATAAGATGCTGATGAACCTTTTGCGTTCACGACGAATTATGCCTAGACCTCAAATGTTCTTCGTTCTATCAGTGAGCACTGAGTAAATAGAAATAAGCTGCAGGATAAAGATAGACACTCACGGGCTCTGTAGGTGTAAATTATCTTGCGAAATGATGGCGGAGCATACGATTTGCTCTATCCATCTCCCTATGAGGGTGAGTGCATGCACTCCGATCACCCGTTTGGGAAATCATTGTACACGAAAATAGGGATGGCGCAGGTAAAACTTTTCTCAAGGCGGCGCGCTCGAGGGTTCTACGGTTTAATCGGGGTCAGGCAAAGCGGCTCACTTTCTGTCATCCACGGGTTGACGGTAATCTAGTAAGCAAGAACCTCGCGCACGATATCAATGCCCCTTCATATGTGGAACGCATCAACGGACCGAATTTTTGGCTAGATGTTTCAGAGCTGAAAGAAGCAGCACCACCAGGTTGCGAAAATACCAGGCGCGTTATTGCAGGGGTGGAGGGGTGAAATCGTAACGCTGACACGCATACACCTATAAAATCGAGGACCCGCATTAGAATAAGTCATCATACTCTTTTACTGTCTTTCTTACTGTGGGTCCAGATATACTTACGATGAGTTCGCAGGATTATGTAGTCAAGGGCCCGAGTACCGAAGTGGCGGCGGCGGTTTCTGAGATAAATCCGTTATAAAGGCACGCTTTCAACGCAATGGGGGTATTGCCTCGTCGCCGTGGCCATGTGGTGCATACAAGCAGCCCTGTCGCGCCCGCCGAACGACACGAATGTAACTCAAACAAATACATTCAGTCCGCAACGGTTTTTATTTTTGTGCTTCAGATATTTCAAATTTCAGAAATAGCCTAGATAATGGATGAAACAACCTGAAGGAATGCAAGGAAAACGGAGGTACACGCACGAATCAAGATAGGTCGGTGAGTGAGAACCTGTATCTTTCCATTTTACGGAGGTCTCGTTTTTCCACGCGTATCTGAGTAGAAAAAGCATATAAAATAGCTTTTTTCACTAGTAGGTACGTCGCAGTGGTCGTTATGAACGTCGACGTCCCTCGAACTTCAGAAGGTGTAAATGACACAGCCACCTTTGTATCTGATCTAATCTTTGTTCATCCCAATCAATACGTCATCGAATCAATACTTTTATTTTTATTTTCCTTGCTAACAGACCGGCAGGCATCTCGAGGCTTGACGCCATCTTGACCGCTATCTCGGTCATGGCCTACAGTAAGATCAATATTTGTACTGCTAATTCCCTCATATTCCGACACCGACTTCCAGCTACGTACATCTACTAGGAAATTTATCAGCGACTAAAATTAGGAATCCTGCTTCAACTTACAAAGGGTATTCTTTACTTTTTCACTTTCCTCATCCCTCTTTCTGGCCATCTCACTCGTCATCAAAATAAATTTCATAAAGCTGGTTCTTCGATTTGGATTGGAGCTCAAAAATCTGCAAGGAGCATCCTGAGTGCCTGACGAGTTCAGAAAACGTCTGCTCTCGTGTAGGTGCTTCATAACCTCGGACGTGGAGCTCAACAAGGGCAGGAAGGTTCAAGGCGTCCAAGAAAGGGGTCATGAAACTCTTAGACTTTATCGGTGGTTTGCATTCCATTTCAAACACTCGGAGTGTGCGTACAAAAATGCGCCCGGTGATCTGAACATTTCGGGAGGAGTCGAACTCCATAAAACGGGATGTGTTGATGGAAAAGTGGCAAAAAACAAGGCTGGTGCATTTCTGCAGCGCCCCTTTGCGCTGATGATACTCACCAAGCCATTGTCTGCAGTCGAGGGACTAATAAGTGTAAGATGTGTGATTTGATGCCACGGAATGTCCTGAGGAAGACTTGACAGCTCACTGAGCGCACTGCTGATAATATCGATCTTCAGCTGGCAAAAGCTCTTCGGCAAGCCACGGAAAAGAAGTGGCTTGGAATAGATGGCTGGTATGATATCCTCGGATAGTCGAGAATCAGAGGATCGGGAGGACATTGTCAGGCTCTCAAGCTGCGGAAAGGATTCACCTCGCATGGTGAACACTGCGAGCATGGATTCTTCATCACGCATATGGATATAACGAAGCCGATGGCCGATCGGTTGAATAAAGCGGGTGCAGACAGTGGATGTAAAGGAAGTTGAGGGCAAGGCCAACCGGGGTTCAGGCCCGGCACCATAAAAATTCAAGAAGATTGGCCCTGTAGGATCAATGACGTCTTCCTGGAGATGGCGCAAGTACTGTTCCACTTTGAGGCTTTTTGCGTTCCACGAAGGCAGGAGCCAGACCTGCAGATTATTCCAGTTTTGTGCATCGCCAAGGACAATTTGCCTCCAAAGAGCACAAACGCTGCGGAGCGTCCACGGAGGCTGTCTGAGGGACGGAGGAGCAGACATCCCAGATGAAGGAGTAGCAAACCTGAATATGTATGCTAGTATCTCAACAGGAACCTGTTTGTAGGGCGCGATGGCGGCACGAAGCTGCGTAAGATTCATTTTCTCCTCGGATAAGCGCTTTTCAAGCTCTGATATCTGAGCCTCTGTGTTCGATATCATATCCAGCGCAATCTGATGTTCATGGCCTGAAAGTTGGGCGCCGTTTGAGTTAAGCGGTTTAGATACTATCTTATCCTGCAGAAGAGCACTGTGATTCATCCTGCCGCGGCCCGCCTGCTAGCAGCTGCTAGCACAATCTCAGACAGGATTACAGGATCTCAACGTTGTGGGACGCACCTGAAAATAATTAGGAAATTTTTAAGGCTTTAAAAAGTACGCTTTCCTTCGCTCAGATGGCTGGTGGTCACAGTAAATGTCAACGTCGAGTCGTCGGCGTCCCAAGGAATCAGGATACACCGCCACCGGTTTATCTAATCTAATCTTTCTTTGTATCAATCAGCTATGTGCCTCTTACATTCGTTTGGGCAACACTCGCATACATGAGGCAGGAAGACAATATTCTTGAATCACTGAGGGAAAAAGCTTCATTCTGTGGTATACCTTCAGTTTTTCTGTCTCCGCGCAAAGCTGATCGGACCTTGTCCAGATCTTCCTGTAGAGTTATATCGCGAAATCTTTCGCTATGTGGACCACTCTGACCTCAGGACACTCTGCACCATCTCGTCGAAATTA
The DNA here is from genome assembly GCA_018282025.1 of Sphagnurus paluster. Taxonomy (NCBI): domain Eukaryota; kingdom Fungi; phylum Basidiomycota; class Agaricomycetes; order Agaricales; family Lyophyllaceae; genus Sphagnurus; species Sphagnurus paluster. The sequence goes on from JABCKI010006156.1 coordinate 11,381, forward strand.
CAACGGCACGCGGAGAGGCGCCTTTATACCGTTGTTGATCTCACAAACTTTTGTGGATGGGAACATGTCATTTCCTGGTGTCGAACAGTTGCAAGTGCTCCATACTGGGCGTACAGTGTCCGTGCACTCAAGTTCCCTTCAGTTTTGACAAAATTTCCCCCCTTATTGGGCACACGAGATGAAGTAGTGCAAATCTTCAAGGCAGCATTTGAAAGTATTATCAACCTCAAGCACCTATTCTTTTCATATCTCACTGACGACTTCTCGCTAAGCACTGTAGGACTTTAAACACTTGCAGGTTGCAGATTTTGTCTCTTGTCGCTCACTGGTGAAACGCCGGAGCTTCACGGAGCTCATATGGAGAAATTCCTCGCCGCACAGCCAGACATCGTGTACTGGTACCCACATCCATACTTCTTGGAATCTTGGATTACACCACTTCCCCAAACGATAGCACTGCGCATTAGCAAAGTTGTCATTCGTGATGCAGATAAACTATCATTGATCAAAGACCACCCGATTGAGTACCTCTTTTTGGTCTCGACAGGACGCATACAGACGAGCAATTGCCTGGCGGGACTGCAATACTTTTCTCCAGCGATCCGCACCCTGCTCTATGTGGACTTCATGCAGAATCAGCCACATGTCGACTTGATCAATTGTGTCGCAAACAATGCTCCGGATTTGGTATCGTTGACGTTGATACGCCTGCGTTCGACGGAGAAAGTAAGCCACAACTTCTTTTGATTATGAACGACTGAATGACGAAATTTGCAACCTTTAGATTCCAATGACAGAGCAACAAAAGGTCGGCCAGCAGTTCCATTTTTCGATTGATTTTCTCTCTGCCTTTTGGGACGTCTTGGCCTCCGAGGTATCCAAGTCTTTTCTTCATCGTTTTTGGTCTCGTTAATCTTTATTAGCTGTTTAGATAGAAGGATCCTCTTCAAAAGTTGGAGAGAGTTAGGGATTGCAGGATAACGCATTAGAAAGACACGAACCATGATTTCGGTATGTATTCCTATCAATTCCTATGTATCCTTCCTGATTCTAGTTTTCCTACATCAGGAATTTCACAGGCAACTTGTGAGAGGTTGTACTGGCTTGTACAAGCCGGTACAAGTAAGAAAAGCTGGCCAGTCACCAGTGTGGCAAGCCATGTCCATTTCGTCGACAAGTTGCTCGGTTCAAGCCCCAACAAGTGACAAGCCACCAGTAATTGAATAATGTGTTCTAAAAATTGATACTGGGAAGGATTGAACTCGGGAGTTGTGCACGCAACATGGCACCCACGGGCATGTCTACCAATCAGCCATGCTGTCCATGTTAGGTCTAATGATATATAATATTTCACAGCCCATTCCGGGGACT
>JABCKI010006157.1:0-12655 GCA_018282025.1 Sphagnurus paluster
AAGATCTGATATACCCATGCCACAGAAATATTACAAAAACTAACATGGAAAGAACTTAGAGGGGAAAATATAGAGTGACATGCAAGGAGGGATGAGACATCTGTGTAATGAAATACAACTAACAACTGCGACCCCCCCGTGACAACGGCACGGGTCCTAAAGCTTGTGGCAGATCAAACCGCATATTCTTACATAATTACGGATTTGAGAGACCTTGCTAGCGCGGTGATTAAAATTTCATATTCCGACATCGTGCCAAAACCGGGTTCTGTGATCTATATCAGATATTTTCATCTTCAAAGTTGACCCGATGGCGAATCTAAACGACCTCCCAGCTGAAATCCGCTCAATGATCTTAGAGCTTGCCATAAAACACTATGGCACCGACCGCGTATCTAACACACTGGAGCGAAAGAAGTTCAGGTTTGCTTGCAATCTCTCTTTAGTGTCTCGCGCAATGAACGAAACGGCCGCCCCATTCATCTTCCGTAAATATCGCCTCGACATTCGACAAAAAAAAGTTCACTGGCTATTTGGCCGGCAAATGGCCGTATATCCACCCAAAAGCGAGCGCCTCAGATGGGATGAGGACGTGATCGCGCTGCGCCTCGCACATCTGCGCTCGAAGGCCCGGCATGTCCGTGTCATCGTTCTGAAAGACTATGGACCAAGCCAATACCCATTGGAGACTGATAACGAGCCCCCGCCCTTCCCCCCGCAACTTATGCCGTCGTTAATGGCAGCATTGCGCACACTAGGATATGTCACAGGGGTTAGTCTCATCACGGGCAGCTTCGGTTCCCATGATTTCGTTTCCCTTCCTCGCGAGCTCTGGGACTGGATTCACGCGGCGCGCCCTGTCGAATTCATGATCCAAGGTGACTTCAAGTTCACACCCGAGGACTTGACACCAGCCCTCGAAAGCGTCGCAACACTCAAGATCGGACGCTCAGAATTTCCCCATCAGCAACTGTTGCTAGATGTATGTATCCAGTATAACAAGATCCAGAGTTCGGACTGACTTGCACAGGCTGCTCAAAACGTGACGCAAGTGATATTGCGCGACTTTGTGTGGGGTTATCTGTCCCCTATCAAGCCCCAAGTTAACCCACATCTGAAGTCCATCGATATCTTGCTCGAAATCGAGAGCTATCATACCAAGACACCGCTGTTTGATTTTAGCCTTGTGCCCCAAGCGCATGTGCGCGTCGCCCTCATCTTTTCAAGATCAGCGGACCATGTCGAGTTCCTAATTCGGGTGAGCAAAGCTACTTCTTCAGTACAGATTTTCTGTGTATTGAATGTTATCTCATTCAGTCAGCATGGGATAACACCCGCCCAAAGCTGAAGTTACTGTTCGCCGAGAACCTGCGCGGGTTTAACGTTGAGCGCGTTCATCGCATGGTTGTGGTCTCGCGCTCTCCGGATGCAGGGAATTGGCTAAAGCAGGACCACCGAATGGAACTCATGCCTTTGTGGCATGAGTCGGGGGAAGAGCGTAACGAAAGATTGACGCAGTATGAGTCATTATATGAATCCTTTTCTTTCAACGAATGAATTCGGAAATGTCTCATCTATTTCTAAAATTTAAAATAGCTTGTAAACATGAAGCCTGCTTCCTGATAAACATGAGAAAAAGAAAATATCTTGATCTGGAAATTATTTCTTGAAAAAATAGACAAAGGAATAGTGAGTGTGCAGATTGTGGAATGATAGATATTGTTTTCAAAAGGCCCTATTTCAATCTCCAGCCTGACTTTGTGAGTAGGCCCATGGAGCACTGTTTTTCAAGTTCAACATTAATCATTTGTACTAATAGGAATACTTTGATGTTGCTATCAACAGTAGGACCATTAGGTGGGGCAAAAGTTAGAGTAAAGATGGGACGCTGGAATCAAAGCCAGAGATTAAGTTGAATGCGAGGTTAGGGTAGCAGTGTGAAAGTCCGGAATGCAATAATTCTTGGATATGTATGGAGTCAAGGCCTCGTCCCTATGCTTGGTGAGGCTGCATAAAAGCAAGAGGGCATGCAATGACACTAGGATCGGCCATCCTTATCCCGGGGGTACCTGGGTTTCCTACTGACCCATGTCGTGGACGCGTTGCACCTGTGATTGTCGTCCGGTGACCGTTCAAGACACATCACGCACGCCGATTTGAGACGTGAAGGCCCCCTGCGGGGAGGCTGAGCGGGAGGGTTCATTGCGGCGAGATGATCGCGGGGATTGTGAGCGGTTGGGACATCGGGTGTGGTTGCGGGAGCTACGACGACGAGGAGACGGGGATGGGGATGCAAACCTGCTGTGTCACCTGTTGCGCCGTCCCCTGTTCTTGGAGCGATACGGCTCGTCAACAGGGAGCTGCATCAGAGGACAGGGAAGTCGCGCAGACTGTATGGATGAGCCCATGCCGGTTGCAGTGTGCAATATGACGACGTGATATATCGTAACGAGAGCTCGCCGACGGTGTCATTGATGGTGTGGATGCGCATCAGGTGTGCGAGTTCATGCCCAACGTAGTTAATGCGTACGCCCGGCGTAGTTGAGGGGCGATTGTGCCAACCGCGAATGATGAGCCCGACGGAGTCGAGGGCATTATGTACCCAACATGTTCAATATTGATTGTCATGCACGAGGTAACCAATTGAGGTAGTGCCGACGTAGTCAAGGACCATGGATGTATATGCCCAACGAGAACATAGACGCAGGATGTGGGAGCGCGAGCCAGACGAGGTCGAGGGCCATTTACGCACGAGCAGGCGAGTCGTGCATCGTGGCATGCGAGGTATTTATACGAACGTCGATAGTAGCAGGTCCGCAGTGAGAGATAAGTGAGAGAGGGGTGATTACGAGTACAGGTCTCGGGGGGAAAGCGGGAGGACTTACGGTTGCCTTTTCGTGTTTTTCCATAATGAACCGCCATTGAATATCCTCCATCCTTTGCGCGCTGAAGAGGGCGAGGTTAAACTCCCGTGGGGTGTTCAAAGCGTCGAACCACTCCTTGCGACCCGTTGCTTGGTACTCAACGAGGCCGCATCGGATGCATACTTCCTCTTGGTGCGTTCCAATCCGAGGTAGGAGAAGAATTCAACCACCTGCTTGATTCCGCGCTGTGGCCATCCTTCCTCCTTCACGGTCTGAACCAAGATCATACTGGCAAAGTTGATTTGATCCCAGGTAAGTGAACTGTCGGGTACAGCGTTGCGCGACGGCTTGGTGGAGGAGTTGGGTCGGATCTGAATAGAATCCATGTCGAGCACGTATACGTCGGATGCGGTGGACGCGGTCGGCTGAACAGCCTCCAAGCAGCCCTCCTTGGTGAAGTACCATAATTCGCACCAATTCAAGTCAGCTATCTTCTGACGCGCGTAATCGGAGGGCTGATGCGTCTTGTCGTCGGGGACTGGCGAGCCTCGGGCAACTTTTCCCTATACCCTCGTCGTGTCTTCCCGTCCCCTCGCCGCTCCTTCTACTCGTTCCCTTTCCCATCTCTTGTGGCGGGTCTGTCTGTTTGCTGTCCACAACTGCCGGATTAGTGTTGGGATGATGTCTTTTCGAATCCCGGCGACGAGCAGCGCTTATCGCTGTCTCGAATCGGTCACCTTCAATGTAATCAGGTTCTGGCTCGAGCAATGGGTCTGGGTCTTTGAAGGGCTTGACGATTACGATCTGAAGTAGAGAGTGAAGATATTAGAAATGAATGTGATTGAACGTTACAGGCACAAAGTGATTAATGTGTAAAGGAAAAGATCGAGAACTACTCGAAAAGCTGAACGTAATGTCCACGGCGAGGACAAACAGATGCAGCCGCATCCCAGTGCCGCATCAACGTGACGCGCTGTGGAAGTTACAGTCAAAGCATTGTCAGCAAGCTATGCCAACTGCACTTCGAGCAAAGACCCAGTGTAATCTTGTGATGGACGTTGGTGTCAAGCACCGCGAGATCTGGCACGCCATTGCCTTGCCTTGCAGCATCATCCTTTCCTTGAAGACGCGGCGCGAGGTGTCGTCCATGACCATGAAGTCGGGTTTGTCCCGGAGGCGCCGGATGCCACGTTCCCTGAATATGAGGACCAGAGTCTTTCAAGTGTTAGAATGACAAGTTTGAGGGTTTCGTTATGCAGGATATCGCCAAGGTAGGTCCATCACTCAAAACTTGTCTGTCTTTTTCTGACGCGTTATTTTCAAGAAATCCCTTCCACCTGAACGTTGTGTCTCCTGATGTTCAACGCAATAGGTGACTTTTCCTTATTTTTCATCTAGTGGACATGTATAGATTATCTTTTCCAGGAATTTCGTAAGATGTGCCTTTTCCTGCGCTTCAATCCTTGAAATCCGCGTCGACCAGGTCTTCTGTGCGGCCAACTGGAATGAACTGGCTATTTGAGGGGTCAAGCAGCCAGGAGAAAAGCCACAACTATACAAGCTTACCTGATACACGGTTTTGTTGCATGGGAATGCTACGAGAAGGCCGACCTAAAGTAGGATCTTGCCGCTCTCAACCCGCCATTCGTGAGTTATTGCCCATAATTAGCGAACACTATTCATTTCTTTTCAAAAGGTCTTGGGGCACGTATAGAACGTGTTCGACGCGCCGTTTGCTATATTTATTCTCCTCCTGCAGCCCCCTATCCACAATTTGAAAGCTTGTCTCAATAATCCGCGATGCAGTCCTTGTTGACGGCAAGTAGAAGGATTTCCTCACGACGCAAGGTCCGCATACATCGATAAGCGCGACGTTGCCGAGGCGCATGTTCTTGTGTTGGAGAAGGAGGCGGCGCGTGGCGAGCGAATCAGGACTGGAGTAAGTCGCTCAGTCGATCGTCTAGTGTCTAACTAACTGTAACTTTCTCCCATAGTCGATGCTGCACGCGCGCTCGTTCCGTTACCCATCCCCTCCCACTCGACACTTCCTGTAGGCTACCCTGTCGTCCCAAGTTCTAAGCCCCCACTCGAGTACGACACTTCCAAGGCGGCCAGAATCCTAAGTACCGAAGCAAGGTGAAGAGCTGACGCGCGATACGCTTGCGGATGTAGAGAAGCGTGGATGGTGGACGTCATTCGTTGGTCGGTCGCGATGCGGATTCTTGGTGTATAAGAAATTCAATCATATGTATGTTTTTACAACACAGATGCAGTCAAACATGATAACCTCCTTCCATTGATAGAGCGACCCTTCCAAAAGGTGAAAGATCCGACACGCTCTTCGAGGCACCATCTAATGCATCACCATTTGGATGATGAGCCGCTGTCTATGAAAAGCTTCGGGTGCTGCTTTCACCATGTGATGATTAAACTTACTCATCGGTGGCTTAAATGCAAGCACGTCAACCTAGATTCAACTCTTGTCACTTCCCGCCAAGGCCGTACATATTGTTAAACATGCCTACGATCTCTGCGGGCGACAAGGTACTCGTCTCCGGTGCCAACGGCTTCATCGGTATCTGGGTAGTCCGCAGACTCCTCGAAAAAGGGTACCGAGTGCGTGGAACGGTGCGATCAACAGATAAGGGCAAGTTCCTTGAAGAGTCCTTCAAGTCTTATGGCGACAAGTTTGAGGTCTTCGTTGTGGAGGATATTGTCAAGGCAGGTCCATCACACCAAATGTATCCTGTTTGTTATTATAACGCGTTGTTTTTAAAGGAAGGCGCCTTCGACGAGGCGGCCAAGGGTGTAGACGCGATTGTGCATACCGCCACTCCCGTCCACACACATGCCATATCTCCTGACGGTAAAAACAACCCTATTAAACAATATTTGATGTCTAAATCTTACACCCCAGAAATGATTATCCCCGCTGTCAATGGGACGATCGGAATCCTTAAGAGTGCATTGAAGAATAGGTAGACGACTCTTCCTTGCCTGTTACCAAACATTTTGAAATATTTTGCTCAAGGAACTCCTTGAAACGAGTCGTTGTGACCTCTTCCTGCGGTGCAGTGCTCGAAGTAGGCGTCGACAAGGTTTTTTCTGACGCCGACTGGAATGACCAGGCTGTTCGAGAGATCAAGGAACAAGGAGAGAATGCACCTGCCAGTTCGAAATACCGCGCATCCAAGACCCTTGCAGAGAAGGGTGAGTGCTTCAAACGTCCACGTCTGTGAGAGCTGCTCTGATACTCATCTTAGCTGCATGGGAATTCTACGAGAAGAACAAGGCTGAAATCAAGTGGGATCTTGCGGTTATTATCCCTCCACACGTGAGTTCAAATCAATCATTGCTTTAGCGTGCTCAGTTCTTTCCACCAGGTCTTTGGGGTATGTAAAGGCGTTTGACCCGCTGTTTTCAATCCTTATCTCTCTCCTGCAGCCCGTGATCCATGATGTGACAGATGTTGATTCTCTCAACATTTCCATGCGTACATGGTATGATGTAGTCCTTGTTGACGGCAAGTCGAAGGACTTTCTCACGACGCAAGGATCGGCGTACATTGATGTGCGCGACGCTGCAGAGGCACATATCCTTGCCATGGAAAAGGAGGCTGCAGGCGGCGAGCGAATCATTACCCCCGCAGGTGAATGCTTCTCTATTTGGCATCCTCAGAAATCACTCAAAGTCGCTCCAGGAATGTTTGTCTGGCAGGACTGGCGTACGTCCGACCTGATGCTCCTAAAGACTAACTGTAACTTTTTTAATACAGTCGACACTGCACGTACGCTAGTCCCGTCGCCTATCCCCTCCCATGCGACACTTCCCGCAGGCTACCCTGGTGTCCCTTCGAAATTGACATTCGGATACGATGCCTCCAAAGCGATCAGAATCTTAGGTTTGAAGTACCGCAGCAAGGAACAGCTTACGCGTGACACCCTTGCCGATTTTGAGAAGCTTGGATGGTGAATGTCAATTCAAAGTCGCAAGTTTGAAGAAAGTCAATTATCATATGCACGTTTTTAGAATGAAAATGCAGTAGGATATGAAAACTTCAATCCCACTTAAACCCAAACTTCCAACACAATTCCAAATTTCCAACTGTCGTTTTGGGCACCGAACTCGGTTACATAAGCCAAATTGATCGCTTGCCATTGCACGACACCCAATACTCGTCCGTTCTATCCATCTCCATCACCGAGGGTTGCCTCATGCTCAAGCTTTGAAGACTAAACTTGGATAGGATGTGAAAATGGGTCTGAATCGCACGATGGACTGCCTTGGGAGACAAGGTTATTGTGAAATTATGGTGCCAGTCCCACTGTTTTCATCATATGACCCCAATTTGCTCATGGGCTTCCTTCCCTATCTTGACGACTTAGAGTGAGGTTCGTCCCTATACACCTCTCACTGAAGCCCCTCGCATTGTCAAGCATGCCCACGATCTCTGTTGGCGATAAAGTCCTTGTCTCCGGTGCCAACGGCTTCATCGCTATCTGGGTAGTGCGGAAGCTCCTCGAGAAAGGATACCGAGTTCGCGGGACGGTGAGATCGGCAGATAAGGTCAAATTTCTTGAAGAGTCTTTCAAGTCTTATGGCGGCAAGTTCGAGGTTTTCATTGTGAAAGATATCACTAAGGTAGGCTCATCGCCTACAGCTTTGTGTTCTTATAACATATTTTTTTTTACAAGGAGGGCGCGTTCGACGAGGCTGTCAACGGTGTCGACGTGATTGCACATATTGCCTCTCCCGTCCATACGAATGTTATATCACCCAACGGTAAAAAAAGTCTGTCGAACCGTATTCGATGCTTAGATATCATTTTGCAGAATTGATCAAGCCCGCTGTCAATGGGACGATCGGAATTCTTAAGAGCGCGGTGAAGAATGGGTACGCGACCATTTCCCTGCTTGGCATAAAAAACCTCGAATTCTTTTACTGAAGGAACTCCGTGAAACGTATCGTTGTGACCTCTTCCTGTGGTGCGGTGCTCGAAGTAGGCGTCGATAAGGTGTTCTCTGAGGTTGACTGGAACGAGCCGTCTATTCGAGAGGTTGAAGAGCAAGGGGACAACGCACCTCCCGCCTCAAAATATCGCGCGTCCAAGACCCTTGCAGAGAAGGGTGAGTGCTTCAAACCCCCACGCCTGTGAGAGCTGCTCTGATACTCATCTTAGCTGCATGGGAATTCTACGAGAAGAACAAGGCTGAAATCAAGTGGGATCTTGCGGTCCTTCACCCTCCATATGTGAGTTCAAATTCATAATTGGCGCTCGGGTACTCAATTCTCTTTACTAGGTCTTTGGGGTCTGTAAACACGTCTAGCGCACTATTTACATACTCAGTTTCTTCCTGCAGCCTGTTATTCATGATGTGAAAGACCCTGCTTCCCTCAACATAACCATGCGCATGTGGTATGATGCAGTACTTATGGACGGCAAATCGAAGGATTTCCTCACGACACAAGGCTCGGCGTATATCGACGTGCGTGATGCCGCTGAATCACATATCCTTGCGATGGAGAAGCAGGCTGCAGGTGGCGAGCGAATCATTATCTCAACAGGTGAATGCTATCCTATTTCGTATCCTCCAAATCGATCGCTTAAAGTCGCCCCAGGACCGTTTGTCTGGCAAGACTGGAGTAAGTTCCTCGTGCTCCCGGTCCCTGTCTAACCGACTAACTGTAACTTTTCAACATAGTCGACACTGCACGCGCACTGGTCCCGTCAACTATCCCCTCTCACACGACACTTCCTTTAGGCTACCCTGGTGCTCCTTCTAAACTAGCATTCAAATATGATGCTTCCAAAGCGACGAGAATCCTAGGTCTGAAGTATCGCAGCAAGGGAGAGCTGACCCGTGATACCCTCGCGGATTTTGAGGAGCGTGGATGGTGAACGTCACTTGGCCAATTCAAGGCCTTAATGTAGACCCTTGCTGTATATATCTACAGAAAATAAAGCCAGTTGCTTTTACGATACCGACCATAGTAAATAGCCTTGACAGTGGCATGATCATCTAGTGGCGTTGATTGTTTTCCAAATTTCAGATTCCGACATCATTTCACTGCTCCAAGTCTCAGTTCCCATCGCGTATTTTCACCCAATGGCCAACCTAGACGATCTCCCAGCGGAAATTCGCACAACAATCGTAGGGCTCGCCATGAAAACCTATGTCACCGACGGCGAATATGCCACAGAGCGACAGAAGTTCCGCTTTGCTTGTAATCTCTCTTTAGTGTCTCGCGCAATGAACGAAACGGCAGGCCCATTCATCTTCCGAAAATATCGCCTTGACATTCGACAAAACGAGTATGACTGGCGAAAAACCATATATCCACCCAGAAGCGAGCGTATGCGGTGGGATGAGGACCTGATCGCGCAGCGCCTCGCACATCTACGCTCGAAGGCGGAGCATGTCCGTGTCATTGTTCTGAAAGACTATGGGCCAGAGCGGGACAAAAAGGAAGCAGAGAACGATCCCCCGCCCTTCCCCCCGCAACTTATGCCGTCGCTAATGGCGGCATTACACACATTGCGGTATGTAACAGGGGTTAGTCTCATCACGGGCAGCTTCGATTCAGGACAAGCTGTTTTCCTTCCTCATGAGCTTTGGCACTGGATTCACACGGTGCATCCAGTTGAGTTCGCGATCCAAGGCGACTTCAAGATCACACCCGAGATCTTGACGCCAACCCTTGAAAGTGTCACTGCGCTCAAGGTCAAACGCTCAAGTTTTACCCTTCAACAAATTTTGCTAGATGTACGTATTACCAACTGACAACTAGATCTAGACTAAACCATACATAGGCTGCCCAAAACGCGACAAGAGTGACACTGCACAGTATGTGGGGAGCTCTATGCCTCATCAAGCCCGTCAACCCGCGACTTGGGTCCATCGATATTTCGCTCGAAATCAGCAGCTATAATCTCAGGGCACCCCTGTTTGATTTTAGCGCTGTGCCCCAAGCGCAAGTGAACGTCGAGCTCTTCTTCTCAAGATCAGGGGAATCTCAGCTGCAAATTTCTGTGAGCGTGCCCACTCCTTCAGCACAAGTTTTCCGTATTTTGAACAATATTTCATCAAGTCAGCGTGGGCGAAAACTCGACCAAAGTTGAAGACCCTGTTCGCTGAGAACCTGTGCAAGTTCGATGTACTGCGTGATGAACATGTGGTTATCGTTTCGCGCTCTCCTGATCCAGGATGGAGACCGTCAAGTCAGGACCAAGTAGAAGATACGCAGCAGGACAGACCAGCATTGCTTTTTTGGCCAGGCTTTTGGCAGACGGGTGGTCCCTTCAGGTATTTCAACGTATAAAATAGGCTAGATGAATTCAGGGTGTATTGAAAGTCAGGATCGAGTAGAAAGTGCGCGACGGGATGCACTGGAGGAACACAATGTCGTAGCGAATTGTTTTTCACGTTGGAAGTATTATTTATGTGAATTAGAATAGAAGTTGAGCTCTGTGGAAGTTACGAGACACAAGCATCTAAGCAAGAATAATTTATTTAATTTCATGGGGTAGTGTGGCGCGGGTTACAAAGTTGACACAATTTCAAAGTCGCTCCAGGATGTTTGCCTAGCAGGAATGTCGTAATTCCATGAGGATCCTGCTGCCTTTTAAACTTATAAAGGTGAGGTGGTGAACCCTGGCACTTGTTGGTCATGAACCTTCTTACTACATTTTTTATTATTAAAAAAAGCAATCCAATTGTTTTACGATATAGACGCAAGTGGATTACTTCCACGAATAAAGCACCTGCCTGCCATGCAGTGTGGCATAATTCGCCCCGATGGGCGCAGCCTGGCCTTCACTTTGCACATCTCAGTGATGTGCACGCAGCTCGCCATCTCTCATGACCGTTAGCCCGGCGTAAGCCACACCCGTCGATGTAAGTGGCCCCGCACCCCTCTGCCTTGCTCATCATGTGAGCCGCTAACGACCGCACTGCATGCTCCAGGAACGATGGTGGCACATGCCGTCCCAATCCCGCCTCTCCTATGCCACTGCAGCACTTACCGCGGCCCCGATGACGGCGTAAGCCGCGACGTACCCAGTTGTATGCTGGGCGTGCACCCCAGGCTCGCCCACCGCTAGACACCTCAACATGTCCTGCTACACTGGGCATGGTGTCCTCGTCCTCGTCGTCTCTTAGGACGACAACCCCACGCTCTCCCTGTCAGACGCGTAGCACCATGGTGGCGTAGTGATTGCATCTTTCTGTGACCCCACCTTTTGCCTCTGTAGACGTTGCCCGACGCCCCATGGGCCCTGCCCAACGTTCAACCACGAACAGGTACGTAAGCCGGCGCAGCTTCCTCACCTCCCATGTACAGTTGCCGTCTTCTAGCTAGTCACTAGTTCTTTATATAGATACTTGGGCCTATGGGCCGTTGCAAGCACGGCAGATCCGAGGTCTATTTGGTTTATATCTAGGTTGAGTTCATGTATAATAACTAGAAAAGTTACCAGCGGGCACCGAGAACAAGGGAGGTAATAAGGCGGGACGCCACGTGGAGCTGCGCGCGAGCGCGGCGTCACACCCGCTGGTAACATGGCCGTTTTGAGACAATAAATGGCGCGATTGCAATGCCTCGAAACGTGCGAACGCGTGGAAAGCGTGAATAACAGGTTCATCTTTTGTCCCGTTGGCCCAGATCGAGGCATTCGAGGATCTTAAAAATTGTTCATGTCTAAAATCATGATGAAAAATTGATAGCCACTACTAGTACACTGCGCAATGTTCAAAATATCATTATCAGTTTGTCAGAGACATCTAGGTGTCGTCACGAAGTTTTTACTGCACTTCAGTAGGGCAAAATCAACAGTAAATGGTGAAAAATGTGATTTTGCCTTTTGGTTGTGGAGAGAAGATATTAAGGCTAATAAATCAATTCATTGGGCTATGTAATCTGAGGGTACTCGTAGATGGCAAAATAATATCATACATGGTTCAGAACGCTCAGGATGCCGCTGCAAATACAGGGGAGAGCAATCTAATCTGTACCGAATTAGGATAGTTAGCTTGGCTATATCTTAACTGGTAACATTACCGGTCTCAAAAACTGTGTCACCAGCAGTCACTGTTCACGTTACCAGCGCATATGCGCAGCTCATGATACCTTCTACATAGTATAAGTGATGTTAGCGTGGACTCTAGGACCACGAGGTTCATCAGCAAATGTGTGAAAATGCGGTGCGGCCCCATGAAAGTCACCGGGCATGTGATGGTCGATAGGTCGTCTACATTTGTCATGTAAGGTTCCAAATCACACATGCTGATTGCCAAGGGGTCGGTAAGCACCGTACAAGGAGGTAGAACTATATAATCACTGTAGAGGCTTGCAAGGGTGATACAAGATCATTGAACCTTATAGAGTAGTGGAAGTACCAGTGTGTAACATACCTAAGAAACTTTGTACAAAGTCTTCAAGTAAAGAGACAATGAACATTTGTTAGGAAACTAATTAACTATCGACGTGTGACGGCAAAGACTACTTAGACTATCAGACAAACTAATACAACGAGGTTCAACTTGATAGAATATGTCCCGTCTGAATCTGATTCAAGTATTATTACAAGTCAGCATTAGGGCTGGGCACCGTACCGTCGACGGTATACGGCCGTCTTGGTACGGATGGCATACGGTACGGATACCAGCCGTACCGTACCGTATAAGCAAAAAATTTCATGAGCTGACGGGACGGGACGGTTTGGCGAACGGCCGTGAGCCGTATAAAAACGGTACGGTCAATATAAAAAGAGGAGATGTGCTTTATTTATTGGT
>JABCKI010006158.1:0-12640 GCA_018282025.1 Sphagnurus paluster
CACATAGCGCCGGCACCAGTCTCAGGAGCTTCGGGAGCTTCGGGAGCCTCAGCGCCCTCGTCGCCTTCACCTCCCTTGCCACCTTTGCCACCACCCTTTCCGCCGTCATTGCCTTTAGATCTCGCAACACTATGAATATTCAATGTCAATAAAAGGTTAATTTGAGGGAATCTTGAGCTCACATAGTGCCGGCATCGGTCTCAGGAGCTTCGGGAGCCTCAGCGCCCTCGTCGCCTTCACCTCCCTTACCACCTTTGCCTCCACCCTTGCCACCATCCTTGCCTTTAGATCTCGGTGTACTATCAATTTCAAACGTGAGTGAAATGTTAGAGTAAACTTTTATCTACTCACATAACCACCTTGCCAACGTCAGTTTCGGGAGCTTCAGGAGCTTCAGGGCCCTCTTCAACCTCGCCCTCGCCTCCACCTTTACCACCTTTACCACCCTTGCCTTTAGATCTAGTGTTCCTAAGAATTTATCAGTAAATTGGTCAAGAAAATCATGGTCGATGACTCACAAACCGCTTTTCACCGGCAAAGCATATAAATGCTCTACTCCACTGGCAGTCGTGGAGAGTCCAAGGGAGACATCATCATTCACTACACGGCTGTTCAAAGGCGCTATAGAAGACCTCCGTAAACCGCTCAAACATGTAGGAATCGATATACCCACCGGCATGGACAGCGAGCTGGCAAGCAGCGAACGTGAGCGCAACAAAGAAGGAGGAAAAACGGGCCATAGCCAATTGGGTTGTAGAATGAGAGAGTACGAGGTGAAGAACGGCGCTGAGTACAGCAGTTCTGAAGGAAGTGGTCCCAGAGCCTACGCCTTAAATATATTTTCGTGAGGCGCGATACTGGATGGAAGACGCCCTTTGGGATAGCCCCTTTGAATTCTCCATTCGAGAACATAGCACAAATCCCAACGCATGGCGACCATTCATGTAAAGATGTCAAGATATCAATCCGCGGCTAGGCAACCATCGTAGATAGCGTATCACATATTCCATTCAAAAGCACTCCCAGGGATTCGAAGCAGAATATTTTGTGATGCATCCCTAGGCACCTTTACCCGCCTCTAGGGTTCTTATGAGTTACCAGGGGTTTTGACGATGACCCAAGACCAAGGAGATACGTACTGTATACAATAGATGGAGAGCTCAAACTCGCCCAACGAGGAACGGAGTGGCCGTCAGATAGGGGCTCATTGCGATATAATTTTTGGATTCCAGAAAGCCAAGAGGCGAGGGATCCAGATAGAATTCTGTCAACTTGAAGAGATACCTCCGACCCAATCACTGCCAGAGTCGGAAAGGTGAACTTTGACACAGTAATAGCCTCTGTAACTGGGGATCGAGTGAACTTCGCGGTGACTAGTGGTGACTCTTCGACGGGTGAGAGTAACGTGCGGGAAACGGAAGCAAGCCGTGCGCGTGATGGTCTAATACTGTTAGTGTTACAAACACAGCCGGCTGTCAAAACACAATACTACCGATTGAAACGGTAATTCTAAACTATATGTGGGCAATGTAAGAGTGGAATGCCTATGGGGCACTCTACTCTTTTCATTTTCATATGATTTATGGCTCAAAAATACATTGTATCAATCCTTGAAAATAGTTGACAATGCTGATTTCGCATATGCCGGAAGAAGCCGAGAATCAAGCTTTTTGCGCCACACTAAGTATATTCTGGCTGCGCCGTTCATAAATATTTTTGTGCCTTTTCCATGTATAATTTCGTTCGGATTTTTTTTTTCACTAAATTTAAAGTGGATTATTGTGTCGCCCCAGGAGGTATGTGTCTTCAAAAAAAAAAATGAAACTGAACAATGTCCTCTATGAACGTTGAACCCCGGCCTGGGACACAGCTAACTCTGAGCCTGGCATGCCAAAGATAAAATTTATAGTTAAGTCAGAAACTGCATACAAATATATAAATTCTTCATCGACTCTCTGGCAATGATATTGAAATTGAATAGAAGTCTTTGTTGGGTTTTTGGTAGCGAATGGGCATCAAAAAAATGACATTAATCGTCGTAGATATGTACGCATTCTATCGTGTGCTTCAATTTGATATTAAGAATCCAATGCCCTGGGTTAAAGGTGACGAAATTAAGAACTATGGCTGGAAGCTAACTTTTAGCTGTTTAAATCGAGGGCAGGTTATGGATCTTGCGCTTCCCTGAATGAATGATTGTCAGCTATGCTCTCATACGGTAAGAGCACCAAGGATTTACGGAGGATGTTAACGGGAACTGCCTCTGCCTCCTCGGCCTCTTCCTCCTCGCCTTCCCCGGCCTCATCCTCCTCGGCCTCGTCACCCTCGTCCTCTTCACCCTCGTCTTCCTCTTCTTCGCCGCCTTTTCCGCCCTTACCGCCCTTACCGCCTTTGCCGCCCTTACCACCTTTACCGTCCTTGTCATCTTTCCCCTTGGATCTAGCAGTTCTGAAGGAAAGCAGCTATGGTGAGCCAGATATATGTCGAACGCTATGTCTCACTCACAAAGCTTCGGTTTCGCCGTCGTCGGTCTCATCCTCCTCATCTTCCTCACCCTCCTCACCTTGATCTTCCTCACCCTCCTCACCCTCGTCCTCATCGTCTTCGTCTTCGTCTTCGTCTTCGTCTTCTTCTTCGTCTTCTTCTTCGTCTTCGTCTTCGTCTTCGTCTTCGTCTTCGTCTTCATCTTCGTCGCCGCCCTTACCGCCCTTACCGCCCTTACCGTCCTTGCCCTTGCCTTTTGACCTGACAGCTCTAAGAAAGAACAATGGTGGTTCAGTCAAGATAGATAATAGACACCGTCGGGTACTCACAAAGCTTCCGTCTCTTCCTCCTCTCCCTCGTCCTCCTCACCTTCATCCTCTTCATCCTCCTCACCTTCATCCTCTTCATCCTCGTCCCCCTCATCCTCCTCATCTTCATCTTCATCTTCTTCACCGCCTTTGCCGCCTTTACCTCCCTTGCCACCGTTGCCATCCTTTCCCTTTCCCTTGGACCTCAGAGCCCTGGGTACGTACAATTTAAATGGGATGTTTAATAAACTGATGCGTGCCACTCACAAAATGTCATTCCTTTTCGTGTTGACCTGGACAACAATAGAAGAACACGCCTCGGCGACAAAAGTAGAGATTCCACTGTCAGCTGTAGCGCGAGCGGTGTTGCATCGGGAAACATCCTTCTTCACGACGGTATCCTTGAGGGGAGCTGGAGAGAAAATTATTACACTGTGCAGATGCATAAAATTCTTGATGCGCACCAGACTGTACAGCGAGCTGACAAGCAGCAAGAGTAAGCGCCAAAAACAAGGAGGTAAAGCGGGCCATAGCTGAAGTTTGCTAAAATGAGAGAGAGCAGGAGATGAAGAACAAAGCTGAGTGTGCAGCAGTTCTGAGGATTGTCGCAGAACATGCTGGACTTTATATACGTGGCGGGTTAGAGATCCTTTGGGATATTCAATATTTGTTGAGAACGACAAGAGAAAAACATGGCACCAGCTCCACCGCATGACAGTCTCTCGAGTGATGACAATATTTCCCCTCATTCGCGACCAGATTACCATCGCAGACGCCGCGCCGATCGTCCTGTGCCCCATTCAAAGGACCTTGAAAGGGTTCTCAACCAAATATTAGAGAAGCGTCCAGCTGCTGTGCATGCACGTCGAGATAGATTTTCCGCCTATGCCAGGAAAAGGTCGGAGTGATAATTAACTTATGCATAAGATATTCACCCAGCAGGCGGCTAGATAGTGAGCTTATTTTCAGGTAAAGTCATCATTCCTGTGACATGAATCAACGTCATTGCTGCTTACCTGTGCCAGTGTGGGCCGCCACTCTCTGCCACTATGTAAGGAAGCCAAGAGAGACCAAGAGAAAACCAGAGTATGTCCGTCCCGGATAGCATCGAACAGCGTCCCACTTTAGCGGGCGTAATCGAGATTGGATGCACAACAACATTGAACTTACCGATAAGTGTACATGGGGACCAGAGTGAAGGAAACGTGCAGGAAAGAAGAACGCTTCATTTGATCCCGTCGATAAAGTGGGTGACTTCCCGCTGGAGTCTGACAACGATCTAGAAATTATAATTTGTAGAATTTGCCATCAACCGTGATGGCGAGGCTGCATTAGGTCAAAAGTCCGGGCTTTTTCACCTGAATTCAGTCTGCAGAGGCCTCCCGACCCCTCTGTAAACCAGAAAATCCGATCTCGATGATGGGATCTCATCAAATTCTACCATCGCTTGTTTCTAAATTGTTGTCAGACTCCAGCGGGAAGTCACCCAGTATCCTTAGAGACGTGAATCTGTTGCCTTAAGCTTTTGGTAAGCGTTTATATTGCGCGAAAGATAATAATGATAATTTGTTGACCCTCTTTATCCCGGATGAATGCTATGCAGGTTAGCCTATCGTTTGTCGACGGCTAGAATATTTGAGCCACATAGTCCCTTTGGGAATTCCGATAACTGTAGCGTGCCATACTTGATATTTACCAGGGATTAGCATATGTGCTTGAGCTATCAGAACGAACGAAGCCAAGTGTATGCTTAAAGTTAAACGACAAGGTTCAGCCAACAGGCATGCAGAGAGTAAAATTGTGCCAACTCATCTTACCTCCATGGACCACTGATGTGAGCCTGTTTCGGCGCGCGCTGACAGAGTTATATCAATCGGGAGAATAATGGAAGTTGGCAGTGGCGCCTCAGGGCACCATGATGGTGAGTCTCCCAAGGCGTGCCGTCTCTCAAGCGGGCTAAAGCATACAAAGGTAAAAATTCAAGTTCAGGCAGCTCAAAATGTGTATTGGAAGCGGCTACACAGGACGCTGACAACAATTGAGAATGAATAGCTCTGCCTCGATCATCCGTGGTTGGAGCGATATATAGAATGTCATGATCACGTACCATTCAAGCTCCAGTTTGGACCAGATTAAGATTGCGATTCTGCGAACGACAATTGTTGGAATGTTGGCCTTGCCTTTTAGTGGATAATATTAATTCGATCAGACACCTCCCCCTCTCTCGGGTTCTCACGCGTTACCAAGGACTTTGACGATGACCCAAGACCAAGGAGATACGTAGTACTGCATGATCATGATGGAGGTGGCCTGTGCATCCAACGTGGTGGTAGACTTTGGTAGACAGATCTGAACCGATAGATCATAGGCTATCATGGGAGTGCAAATCGAGGCCTGAGGGGAAGACTGATGGATTGCTCTGATGATAGAAGCAGCTTTATATCATTGCCATTGGGATACACGATTCAGAGTATAGAAGATTCCTGCGTTGAAATCTGGGTCATAAAATCGTGGTTGAACCGTGAACAGCATGTGAACCAGTCCGAAGGCGTGGGACGATTTGCGTTTCGTGTGTACACAAGTTCCACAAAGGAAATAATCTGCTGGCGCAACCTTGCATATATCTGCGTTGGTAATACTTCATTTGGTTTTCCATGATATAACTGAGCATTTTATCGTTGTCATGAATCAGTAACAGAGGTATTAAATAGAGCACCGTTGTAGTAGTATCAACTTGTTGCCCCACACTGAGCGGCATACCGGAATTTGAGATCACCCATCATCTATTCAATCTCATCGAGCTCCATGTTCGGAGCTATTTCCACATCCGTGCCTTCGCCTACCAACTCGTGGCCATGGAAAGCAGCCATCCACGTATACATCTCGAATCCACGGTGTGGGACGTTCATTGGGAGCTTTGGTACAAAAAGTCCGGCAAATAGGCCGATTAGCATGATAAATCCCAGACAGAATAGCGTAGGGAGTTGTTCAATGGAGGCGCTGGCGACGATACGGTCGTTGTATCGTCGCGCTACTATTGGACCAGACCCGACGAAGTATGGTAGCATGTTCGTTGCATCCCTAGAGCCCAGAGAACTGGCCAAGTAGGTCGGAGATAATCCAGCATAGTACCGCACTTGTTGTGTGGCTTTTGAAAAGGAAAGGATCTGCATATCACGGTAAGAGAAAGATATTATTGTGACAATGCTGGACACTCTTACCGTTGGTGAAAGCACATAATTATCCGCCTTCCCGTTATCCTGATAAAACGATGGTTTCGGGTTTATAATAAATGCATCAATAATCGTACCTTGATCATTTGATTCATGCTACTCGACCGAGTGGCCGTATAACTGGAGGGAAAGGGATTTCAATTTTCTAGGGAAAATAAAGATATCTACTGAAATCCACTTACACCTTCTGCATTGGAGCCTTGGCCGACTCGAGCACCCGATTCCATTTCAGAGTGAGGTTCCCAATCTCCCTCTCCTCCCCTTTGTTATGAATCACCATTCCTGGCTCCACGATGCGCAAAGAGGCGGGCAGCCCGGTAGTGCTGTTGTACACATCCAGAACCCACGGCTGAACTAATTGCACACAGACGCCACAGTCATACCCGAGCCAAGTAGGTTTTTTAAACCTGTTGGGGCGACTCTCCTCACTGAGGCGTGCAAGATCTGCATTCCCTGTATACGTAGTGTTAAGCCGCACCAGGACTTGTTCAACAGCGATCCAGCCATTACCATCCTTGCCTTTCATTCATACTTAAGTACTGAATACAGCCGAGGCAAAGATACGCCACCTACCTCCTGAGATCTGGCCGCTGAAGACCTCGATTGCATTTCCGTTGTCGGCAAATCTAGCTTTAGGGATATATAAATTCCTAGAAATCGAACGAACGTATTCTCTTACTTCCAAAGGCAATATCAAGCGGGTTCAAGTGGACAGGAAGTGTGTCGTTTTCCTTCAATAAACGCGAGGTATTGAACGGTTTCAGCTTGGGGTATTCCAAATCGAAGGACGAAAAAAGGGAACGGAGAACTGCGTGTGGTGTGAAGACGTAGGTGAAGTTTGCAGCAGAGCGTGTAATACTGTAGTAATGTCGACGGGAACTCTCATGAAGCGAGTAGTTGTAGCATGCTTACATATTCGCCTTTGGGTCAGGGATATTGGCACAGTGGATTCTTATCCCCCATCGAGGAAACCTTTTCGGAACGACATGTTCAAACTAAGATCAAAATCGACTGACTTGGCTCGTACCTGAGGATTGCGCCAGGTGTCGTTTCTTGTATATTTTCCTCAACAGTCAAGTTGCTTGGTTTTTCCAAGTTCTGAGCGCTTGCAAATGAATTTGAATCAAAAGTACCAAGGCCCTTTCCACCAGGAACAAGCTGCGATAAGACGACCTCTGAGAAATATACGGTATCATTGTTCCAATCCAAGGCAATTGGAGGTGGAAGGGTCCGCGTTGAGGATGACGCTAATGTCCATGTGACAGCAGGGTCCTGGTCAAGCAATTTTGCAAATGAGTTGAACAAAATTAAAATTGCATGGCACACCTACATCAAGCGGAGAAAACGCCCAAAACGAATGAGCCATATCTGCATCAGAAAGGTCGCCCATAAGGACTACTTCTTCATATGTTTCTTGCTGATGCTAGAAGATCCATTCTCTCTGAACCGCTGAAATGAGAGAACTTCGGCGGACTCACTATGAGCCTCGCGTTTATGTCAACAAGGCGACCAAAGAGAAAGGACAATGAGCCCGCAACTGTCACTAGAAGTAAGGAAAAAATGACGAAACCAGCCCAATGACGCCGACTAATCATTGTGAGTAACCGTGGAGTATAAAGTAGCAAAGAACTAACTCGTAATGCTCCCGCACTTTATATGAGGTTGCAGGTGACACTATGCGGCGCCATAATAAACGTAACGCAGTTAAAGGACTAGTAGGATCACGAGAACTGACAGCGAGATCCCTCAGCTTCACCCCAGGGGACTCATCCGTATGTGATTAGTGAATGATAGTCGCCCACGCTATACAAAAGAACGAAAGCCCGGAAATCAGCAGGGAATAAATCAAAAATTTGGAAAGACTTCGGACTTACTGACAGCTTCCACGAGGTTCTGAGCAAACTTGAGGAGAGTCAGGCTTATGGCGACACCCGCCACACTGCATCCCAAGCCTACGATAAAACGGGTCCAAAAGAGCGTTTGGTTCTCCGCAGCGAATGTAATCAGGGCAAGAAATGGATATGCCAAGAGGCAAAGGGCGACATGTAACATGATAAGCCTCCATCGAGGAGCCTCAAACTTGTTCAGGAGTGCCAGTGGAAGCTGAATAAATCACTTCAGGCGGCTAGTAGCACCTGGCGACGCTGATCCTGGCGCTTTCTTTGTGAAGCCCTCATATGAATTATCTGTGGTGGGAAACTCGCTCAACAGTCGCCGCGAGGTCGTCGGGGAAGGGATCGGATGCTTTTCATACAGATTTTCAGCGTCGAGCACTTGTGGCTCCAGAGAGCTGTATCGAATGAAATCTTGTGAGGCCGGAGTCATGACTGAGGAGACAGGGAGAGACTGACAAGGTAGGTAACTGGCTCGGGTTTTGTGTTATTGCGCACACATCGGGTATCCCCGATGCAGTGCTTTCTGTGGGCGCACCAGGGGCGTAGAAGTCTTCTGTTTAGACAGCGTTCTACTTGACTGCCAACTGTAGCAAAAGCGAATATGGATCATCCAGTCGTTTATCTGGGAGTTGGATTATACGCGGCATGTACATTGCTGTCAGGGGGAATGGACTGAATATGAACTGTAAATTTCAAGGAGGTTATAGCCATCGTCGAATAACCTAATTTGATAGGTGTTGGACAGCATGGGTTCGGAGTAACCTGACGGGGCCCGAGTCCACTGGAGGAGCGAAAGATGGGTGTGCCCGGCCCGCCATGGGTGACAAGAGTTGACAAGATTATCGATGAATCCAATTCACGGGATATCATTCCACCTCTAGGAGATGTTCAATTAGGGTTGAGTCGTAGCACGCCCACTTAAATGAGTAATAATGAGATAAATTATGATATAGGTCAGTGTAAAGAATTGTGACATACTTCTCGCAGCGCCTTATTGTGAACAAGGCACCTCCTGAAAAGTAGTATTTTTTTCTTCTCACCGGGTATTTTCGAAATGTCAGTTGAGCCTCTGACATTTCACAGCTCTGTAGAATCATCAGTTTCTAGAGGAAGGCTGTCAGGGTCCGGGGGTGCACGTAGGAAAAGGAAAGATTTGTTCACGGCGATGGGTAGTTGGTTGATGAAAGGAGAGTCGACAGGTAGGCGGATGGAAGCATAGAGGATGGACGGGAGTTGTGGATAGAACCGGAGGATTACAGGACATTTGGGTCTGCAAACAAATAAATTTTCAATGTTAAACGTTAAACGTTGAGCGGCAAGGTAGATTATGGTTACTCATATAGTATTGCAGGACGCCTCCTCTCTTGGAGTTGATTCCGTTGGTGAATCAGATAATGAAGTCGAGTCGAAGCTATCCCATCTAACGTCAAGCTAACGTTTGGACTGTGTCAATATGATGTGTATCGTTGAGGTGCCAAGTTCACTTTGCTTCATGGAGCATCAACTCAGAAGTCCGCCAGTGACCCATCAAGGCGCCGATGCTATAGCCTCATAGTGTTCGGAGAGCCAGTTCATAAATTTTCCAGGAGAAGGCTTGTCAGGCATTGACAGAGATGGGAGTACTTAGTTCTGCATTCGATCTCGCTTAGGGCTGTTTCAGATACAAAGCATTAATCAAGACCCAAAGGATGTGCAAAGTGAGATGAGATAGAAGGCAAAGAGATGCTATGAAATGGAGCCCAAGCATCCAACTAGCCTGCAGTCGAGACTCGAAGTCACGGATTTGAAGCTTTGAAGCTTGAAAACAAACAGTTGTGTGACGTTGGGCATTGGCCGGGGCCGGGCAGCGCCAGGCACCAGGCAACATTTTAGCATGCTACCAACTAAAAATTTAGTACATCTAAGTACCAGGCGCTTCAAAATTGTGCAAGATGTTGAGCATCGTCATTCTAGATACCATTAGCTATCCTTTTGGAGCGCCTGATACATCCAATAAAGATAACGATATCATTAAATAAGTGCGGGCGGTTTCTTTCGGTCCCGTCGATACAGCGACTTCTACGCATAAATGCCTTCATGTCACAGTTCGTCGCGCGCGCCCTCTTCCGCTTCGAGAGGAAGGCACAACGCAGGTGTTGTGGCGGTGAACTGGTATTCGCACTTCTCCAACTCGACGACGGAATGCAGCACGTTATCCGTTCCACACGAGAGGAGGAGCTGTAACCGCGTCAGTGAGATTATAAGGAGAGGAAGAGTTTAGTTAGACGTACGACGACGTTGCGCTCGGGGCCGTTCCAGCATCTAGTGCCGTGCTTGTAGACTTGCTTTTTGTAGTATTCGGGTTCTCCGGGATTCACGCCATCCGTGGGGTTCCAGGAATCGAAGCGACTGTTCAGTGTGATCAAGATCAAGCCTAGGTGAGCACGAACGCAGGCTACTTACCCAAGGCTGAACGTAGATCCTCCGTTCTTAGGGATCTGCTTCGCCTCCTGGAAGAGACAAAGCTCATAGGTATAACTTACGACAGAGGCACTTAGATTGACACGTGGAATCGAGTAATAAGTATACGCACTCTCCAACGTCCTTTTTTAGGCATAAATTATCAAGCTTCTTCCATTCACCATCACGACCGAATCCATGGACATTAAAGATTTCCAAGAGGTCCTCCTCGGCCTTCTTCTTCTCGTCCTGGATTGTTTTAAGAGCATTTTCCGCGTCTGTGAGGGCCTGGCGCGCGCGGGACGAATCGGCTACATGACGGTATGATAAGTAGTTGCTGAGGTAACAAATCCTGAACACACCTGAAGACGAATCGTCGTCGTCGCCACGTATGATCCCAAAGATCCTAAGCCAGGACAGGAGTGTGGTCTTGACTTCTTCGTACTTTGGCACAAGGGAATCTGGGACGTAAGACGCTAAATCAAACACTGCGCGTACATACAGGTCATCTTGGGGCTTGAGAGATAAGAAAGAAGACATACGGACAGAGCCCTCTTCATGAGGTGCACGGATGTGTTCGTCGTGCTCTAACAGCAAGGAGACGTAGTCACTCCTTAGCAGCGGTTCAATGTCGTTCTTTAGTCTCTCGGCAGTCCAGGCTTCTTCATCCTCTTCAGTCTCTTCCTCATGTTTATCCTCTTCAGTCTTCTCAGTGGCCTCTCCTTCCGGCGCCTTCTTGACGTCGTTGATGTGCGGGAGGCCTGCAAGCTCCTCCCATCCACGTACAGCTTCGAGGACAGCCATGTCCTGGTAATTGGGGTTATAACCGGATCGAAGGGAGTCCAGGATATCGCCGAGAGCCTTTTCACGTTCCAGGTGCTTCTTGTGTTCGCGTTGTAGTGCAGCAAGAGCAGCAGAATGCTCCATGAGGGAGAGATAAAGTGCTGCGCGGCGTTAGGGGCATACCGAAGCTTAGAACGGAGCAAAACATACGAGATTGCTGCTTGTGTTCGAGGGCTGCTTTAGAAATAGATTCCGTACGTTCAGCGATATCTCTGAGGCGCGCCACTTCGTCCTCCTGGGCTTCTATATCTTTTGCCGTAGATTCAACAAGTGCCTCTAGGCGTTTCTTTTCTTTGTGAGCGAATTGAATATATGTCGACCGAATTTTTGCGCCCTATGAACAATGTTAGTCCCGAACAAAGGCATACAGAGATCTCTACTCACAGTTTTCCGGAGTTTGCGCTCAGCGTCACGTTTCTTTCTATACTCTTCGCCCACCTCCTTGCAGACATTCTTGCAAACCCCTGGACGCTCATCCGAGCCATCACAACATTCAGATTCTTCAATAACGGTGAGTTCAGGCCTTCTTATTGGTGTCTTAAAGCACGTACCACATAGCCCATCATTGACCCGCGAGCTCGGGATGGAATAACCTATGTGTCCTGCATTCTGACAATAGAACACGCTATTGGGGCAGGCTCCAGTGCCTACATCATCCGAATTTCAGTCCCTGATCTGCTTCATGCGAGAAGGTGACCGCACCTGGCTCATCACTCCCGTCAGGACAGTCGCAAGAATCGTCATTGACGAACGCCCACGGAATTTCTTTGGACCCATCAAGACATCTCCAGTTGCCTGCCGCAGTAGGCACGTATTTCGAGACGAGATCTGGATGGGCACCGAATGTCTTGTCAACGCCCGCGAAGACTGGCAATGGGAGAGGGAGCAGCAGAAGCCACGGAATCATCGTCGACGTCGTCGAAACTGACGTGTCCCCAGTTTGGAAACCAAATATAGCGATTTCGGTGATCGTGGAAAACACTTTCCTGATCTGGCGAAACAAGTTACCGACCATGCAGCGCCACAATGATACTTCAGAGTGGGGTATTCGATGACAAACACTCAAAAAAATTCCAATACTGAAATACTTTTTTTTCAACGCTGTTATAACTGGCCAGTAAATTTCCCTCCGCCACATCAAAAAATTGTCGATATTCAATCTACAGCCTTAGGTCTCGAGCTTTAAGCCTCAAACCTCAAGCTCAAGATCTACCCTTTCTAATAGCGCAATGCTGATTTACAAGCCTCTATCTACCGAGACCCTCAAACAGTAAAATGAGATAGATGCACTATGGTGAGTACCGAAAGATAGGACTCGCCCCAGAGGGTATTTTCCCAAAAAAAAAAAAAAAAAAAAAAAAAAAAAAAAAACCTCCCAAAAAACCAAACTCCTAAACCAAGTATTTTTTTTCTTCTATTGCGATATCCTCATGGAAAC
>JABCKI010006159.1:0-12619 GCA_018282025.1 Sphagnurus paluster
AAAGTAAAGGTAATGTATAGTAATATAAAGTAAAGTAAAATAGTATAGAAGGGATACTACAGTACTGAGTACTGTATAAAGTGAGAAAGAAAATAATAGGCTGTCCTAGGGGCAATTCCATAACAATGTGCTAGCTACTCTTTACAAGCACTTACAACAATCTCTCTAATTCTTCCAAGTTGTTGCTGCCCATGAAATTGCTGATGATGAAGAATGAAGATGTGGCACTTGGATCAGGATTGTATCCCTTAGTACGCATTGATATAACAGCTTCAACTATAATGTACAAAAGATATGTACAACACTCTGTCCATTAAAAAAAATCATACTTTCTCGATATCAGGCTCCTCCAACAAGCGCCGCCTCCACGCGCGTCTCTGCTGCCGGCGGTGCGCCCCCACCAAGGAGCTCCAACCACCCAACTTCATTCTGCTGCTCTCCCTGTCCCTGGGAGTCGTTCTCCCCTTCCTCACCCGCACCATCACCATCACCATCACCCGCACCCACAACCACAACTGTCGATTCCTCGGCGCCGCTACCGTCAGCCTTCGATGCCGACTCCCGTGCCTCCTGCTGTTCCTCCCCTCGCTGCGAAGACTGCCGTCGCTGCGAAGACTGCTGTTGCTGCTGGGCCTGAGCCGGGGCTGGGGCCGGGGACGGTTGAGGGCGCACATGCTCCGGCCAATCCAAGCCAAATGCCGCTGCCGACTGCGCATGGCCGCTCCTGGACCCATGGTGCGCGGTCCGGCGGTGCTGCTCGGCCTCGAGAAACGCGCTCGCAAAGGACGACTTGGCGTCGTCTCCCCTGGGGAACGCCGTGGGGTCGGGGTAGCCCCCACCCGTGCCGGGAGCTGGGGGGAAGAACGTAGCCATAGAGGTGGCGCTTGAGGGTGCGCTGTGCTGGTGCTGGCTCTGAGAGCGCCCACCGCCCCCGGAGCCGCCGCCGCCACCACCACCACCACCATTAGCCCACGGCATGGGGAAGTCCGAGTATGAGCTTGCGTAAGAGTGTGGCGGTCCATGAGGGGACGGCGGAGTGCCCGAGTACGAGGACGCGCTGTATGGCGGCGGGTACTGTGGGGAGTGCGACTGGTGGTGTGACGGGTCCGACGACATGCGCTGTAAGCCCGATCCGGGGCCGCGGAACTGCTGGTGCGCGGGGTGGTATATGTAACCCGAGTCGTCAGCAGCACCAACGCCGGGGCCGATGTTGCGGTTGCGGTGGTGCATCGAAATGGAGACCGACTCTTCTGAGGACGCAGACGAGAGCGGGAGGTGCCCCGGGCGTGAGAGGTGC
This sequence comes from Sphagnurus paluster, assembly GCA_018282025.1. Classification (NCBI taxonomy): domain Eukaryota; kingdom Fungi; phylum Basidiomycota; class Agaricomycetes; order Agaricales; family Lyophyllaceae; genus Sphagnurus; species Sphagnurus paluster. The sequence goes on from JABCKI010006159.1 coordinate 1,298, forward strand.
GTCGTGCTGAGGCCAAGCCCATAGCTGTCGTGGCTCGAGTCAAGCCGTGGACGCTTGTTGGTGTGTGGGACGTCATCGTACGGACGCTGGTGCTGATGCATGCGGTCGCTCGAGACAGGCAGCTGGCTCGGTGGGACCGGTGGGTAGCTGGGGAGGGACACGGTCGAACGTGAGCGGTCATGGGACATCGATGGGCGCTGTTTTGTGCTTGGCTAGCATACAGATGGTAAGGACGAGTGCGTTCGGTGCAAAGGAAACATACCTCGGCAATGACCCTTGCAGAGGGCCTAAACTCTTCGTCGGTTTTATCCCGTGCACTCCCGCGGGACGCTTTAGCAGGTGGCGGGGGCACAACATCCTCTGCCTCGCCCTCCTCATCCTCCTCGTCGACATCAGCTGCGCCTCCCATCTTGGCGCCCGCAGCGCCGTCGGAGAAATCTGCTGGCCCACGGGTATCCCGCTCGCCAGTGTGCTAAACAAGATGAGATAAGTGTTTGGTCGAGGGCATAAGGAGCCAGGACGTACCCTCATATGGCGCGAGAGGATATCGCGGACATCTGAGGAGCAATACTGGAAGAGCTTGGTATCATGGCCTTGCCGCTCGTCTAAGTAGTTAAAAATAGAAACATGCGTGAGCTTGGCATACGTCTAGCTGGGGCTACAGCGCCCATTCGATTCGCCCACGCACCGAAGATAATAACCGCAACGTCGACAGAGCACAGCACGCCGAGTTCGTGCGCCTTTTTGAAAAGCCCATTCTTGCGCTGCAGAGGATGTATAAACAGCGATGAAGAAATGCCAAGAGCTCGGGTCAAAAATAACTTCTTCAAGCCAACAGGGTAAGATATACCTTTAGAAATGTGACAGAACGGTTGCGTTCGTTCTAATCAACGTCGTTAGCCGTTGTTCGGTGGGCACAGCAGATTCATTAAGAGAAAGGGGCTCGCGATGGGCAAGGGCAGATGGAGCGCCAAGAGGCAGCCAAGGAATGAAGACATAGCAAGAGATAGCAACGTACAGTAATAGGCTGAATCTCAATCTTTCTCCTGCCCATCGTTGCGGATGATTGCGTTGTTGTTGGGGAACAGCTGCGGGGGTGGGAAGAACTGAGCAGCGAGGCAATAACAAGGACAAAGTCAACGCCTCTAAAATTTGGCCCGTGTTCCGAGGGTATCTGCACAATGAGCGGGACAGGGCGCAATTTCTCTGCGATGGTTGTGCAGAAAGGAAAGCTTCGGAAACCCGCGCGAAGGTTGGTTCAAATTCATTATACTCTTCTATTTTTGTACACCACAAATTCAACAATGTATAAATAAATTTCAAATAGAATGTTCTATTCTCGCCAGTCGCTAGTCATACATTCACATTGTGCTGCTCCCTACACAGGCTCACGCAGCACACCAACCTGCGTGCGAGGCCAGCCATCGCTGAACCAACCACAAGAAAACCGCAGTACACCGACCACTCGAAGGTCAAGTCTTCAGTAGTCGCGCACAAAGGGCCGAGAGGCCGTTGACCCCCTCCAGGGCAAAAAAAAATCGCCAGGGCATCCAAGCCCAAGCTCACACTACCTGGTGGGCTATGAATCTTTGATCGCAATCTCCACAAACAGCGTCGAAAACAAATACTGCGACAGCTGCGAATCATGCAGCGGTAAATGCCTATACCCTATAAGCAACCAAACCACCAATCAGCAAGCAATCTACACCGAAAAAAAAGACTATCAACTTACCCATCCCCAAGCTGCCCAAACTCGCGCAATACACCGCCAGTGGCTCCGCCTCGCCCGCACCATGCCCATGTCCGTCCCCTCCCCGCGTCCTCACCACAAACCGCACAAACACCAGGTCCCTCATCTCGCCCACCACCTCAAACGGCAAGCCCAAGCGCTCCTCCCACACCGGATTGAACCCGTTCCCGCGCACCGTCTGCGTCCGCTGCACGACCGTGCGTGCCGGCACGGGGGGCGCAGGCGAGGGCAGCGCAGGCCAGTCGGGCACGTGCAGCGATACCTCGACGTAAGGGTCCACCGTGGTCGATGACGCGTCCTTGGGTCCGGGCAGCTGCTGTGCCGAGATGACGGTCACGACAAGGGTATGTCGGGTATGTTTGAGCAGCAGGTCCTTCGTCGGGAGTGGTGTGCTCACACCGGGGGTCGGGGGCATGGGCACGGTGGGACCAGGATTCGGCCCCAGCAGCGCCGTCGGCTTCAGTACATACCCCGCCCTTCCGTTCCGCTGGAACATTGCCCGATTGATCATATATCCCAGATCTACAAGACCCCAAATCAGCCCGAACCACCGAACCGGAAGGAGGGGAAAAAAGACCCACCAAACGTCTGCCAATTCATCGCAACCAACTGCACCCCCGCACTCCAATAGCTCTGCGGCTCATAATTGCTCGAGCTCACACGCAGGCCCTTGGGGTACACGCGCACCAGGTGCGTGCGGCAGTGCTTGACGACGTCGGGCATGCCGCCAGCGCGGAACATACGGTTCGCGGTGCCCTCCGCGAGGGAGAACATGTGCTCGGGCGCATACGCCTCCTTCTTGTTGATCCCGCGGCACTTGACGCCGACCGTATACACCAGCAGGGACAATAGGCGCTGGGACATCTTGGGCTTCGCGCTGGGGCTGCTCGGGCTCGCAGGTGGGAGTGGGTTCGTCGTCACAGATGATGGGGTAGGTTGCGAATCAGAGGAAGACATGGTCGAGGTCGGCGTGAGCGTGACAGACGTTTGCTTGTCGGACGACGAAGACACGGTCGAGGTGGGGCTAAACGACACGGACGAGGTCTGCAGGATGTCGGACGAAACGGACAGGTGGCCGCGGACCTGCGCACCAGACACTGCAGGCGCGGACGGTGATGTGCAAATCGGTCGCGACTTGCTGATGCTCCGCACGCGGCGTAACACGTTCGTGCCCACCTTTAACAGGTCATCCTTCGGCTCCACCGATGACCCACCAGCAGCGGGCATCGGTGCACGCGGAGCCTTGGGCGTGGATGACTTGCCCACGCTACGTACGCGCTGGAGGACATTCGTGCCCGCCTTGAGTAGATCATCTCTCAGTTCTGTATCCTCATTAGTCCCGGTGCCTAGAATTTCACCATGTATTGTACACACACCTTTGACTGCAGACGAGGACGCATCCGATCCGCGGCCCCGCGAGCTCCGTCTCTGCTGGTCAAACACTGTATCCGAGTCCGAGGCCGACGAGGTCGATGCCGAGAGTTCCCCGAGGGCATATTCATCTCCGTCCGTCTTCTTATTCACCAAATACAAATTCTTCGCCTACACAGCGCCCGTATCAGCGTCGCTGTGCGTAGCACAAAAACACGCACTTACCTTGAGCAATATGCGGCCCTTGAGCTGCTCCGGACTGGGCAGGCGCTCGATGCGTTCAGGGCCCTCGGCATGGCGCACGAGCACATCCCCAAACACCTCGACCATGATATCCGCAATGGCGTCCTGCGCCGCGAGCGAGCAGTGTATCTCGGCCGAGATGATGATCGGGTACGGCGAAGCCGCAAAGCCATACTTGCTAATGGCGACGCAGACATCACGCAGCGACACCTTTGACGTAAAGCTCTTGCCATGGAAGATCTGCGGCTCTGAGGGCGTGTCGCCGTCGTAAATGTCCACTGCAAAACGAATAGTCAACGTCAGCGTGGTTTCCGGGCATCAGTGGAGCTAGACGAACCTTCGACACTGCGGCAGCTGTGGAGCAAGGCACGGATGTAGCCCTCAATGGTACTGTCGCCAACAAGCTGGTGGCCAACCAGGTACGTGTTGTGCGACGAGGAGACGTAATAGTCACACAGCGGCCTTGTCATGTCCTGCCAGACACGACCATGCTGGTCTGCAAACGCCGAGTTTTCGGGCGAGAGGAGGAACGACGTGAGCGTGTCCGGTGTCATGCCGCCCCCAGGCTCCGAGTAGCGTTCGAAAACAGCCTGGAGCTCCGCGCTGCTGAGATTGGACTGTGGAGCATGTGGGGTGTGAGTGGGGTGTGCGTGGACGACACGATGGCTCGCACCTTTTGCTTGTCACGCATGAATCGCTCAAACACCGCCAAGTCAAACGTGTCCCCATCGCGCGCGAGCGTGCGATAAAGACGCTCGATCTCGGGGCGGCTCTTCAGCATCTTCACAAAGACACGAAAGTCCTCAAAGTCCAAGAAATTGCGTTGACGCGTGTCCGCGCGCTGCGCGAGCATGAGCCATTAATGCAAGTCAAACACGATAGATGCAACACACCTGAAAAAGCCGAAAGAGCTCTGCCGAGTTCGAGTTGATGTTGAGGCGGCGGCAAAGCTTCTCGACCTCGTCAAACGAGAGCTTCTGGTCCTGCTCCTCGTCGGCGCCCTTCCACAGGTGCTTCTCCCATATCGCCTGGCGCATCTCGATGTTCCCGAGCCCACTCATGAGCTGCTGGCGGATAGCATAGAGTTTGCGCAGGGTCGTGTCCCACATAAGGAACACCTCCCTAGTGGGCGCGATTAGATGGAGTGTCTTGTACGCGCCGTCGAGAGTGTAGACAATCGTGAGCCAACGGTCTTCGTATTCCTGCGAAAGCTGGAACTGCTCGCGATAATATCGTGCATCAGAGCCCGAGCGTAGCTCCTTTATGTTTTCAATAGGAACTGTAGACATTAGTCGATGTGTTGTTAGAACAGGCTAGCTCACTCACTGATACGTCGTTTCTTGCCGTCCCAGAAAATCTGCCCAAGGTCTGGATCAAGCCTAAAAAGGGCCCGCTTTCGTTTCTTGCTGGAGACCTTGGTCATATGGGTTCCCTGCTGCAAGAGCTGGGGCACGGTGACCTCGCCGTCGTCGTCCATGGTCGTCGGCAGGGGGCTGGCATGCAGGATGGTGGTAGTCGCTTGTAGAGGCGCGGGGCTCGGCATCGGAGTTGAAGCCAAACTCAGCACTCCGCCAGGTCGTCTGTTCGACTCTGACGCTTCTCTCGATTTCGACCTACTTAGCGACACTTTCAGTTTCTGCCTGATGGAGTCGCCCAAACGCCTCGTCCGCCCAGGCGAGGACGCCTTCGTCGCCTCTTGATCCACTTTCTCTGCACGGCGTCTGGATTCGATGGTCATGGTGTGCTGGCAGTTAGAAGAGGGAGAATACCCCGCAGTGGAATCCGAAGAAGCATTAAGCTAGTAACTGACAGCGTTGCCACGACTTGGTTCCTTCGAATCCGATGCACACGACCCTGCATGACGCGCTCAGAGTCATCCCCATTGCATCCCCGCGAACGTGTCCTTGTCAAAACTGCCTCCTTGGCTTCTCTTTCGCAGCCAAGTCAACGTGGATTCTCCAACTGCTATACCAGCTGAGGTTCACTGAGCGCTCAGAGTGTCCGCGTGAGTGCTGCGCGGAGTATTAACCTTTGACAGGGATTGTGGAGCCCCACCAAGCTCTCAACTGAATATATCTGTACCAGTCCAAGCCAAACCAGCATACTCGATTCCTCTGTGTCCACCCCCGTCGAGAACTTGTTTGCAAGATTTTGCCCTGATCGCCAGAAATAGTTACGTTGATCATCGATTACGATCAACTCTCTCTCGCACACACTTCTGCCACATCTCTTCAGAAATTCATGCCGTCAAGGCTTGCCGAACCTCGGAATACGGGCCCTGCCTAACCATGTGGTTGTGGCTGCGGCTCGAAATCTACATGAAGTGGCAGTGCAAGCGCCATCACGGAGAACTCGACGCTCTTATCAGCCATCCATCCGCACAAGTCATTCTCAAAATCCACCATCGAGGACGCAGAAAATGATGTTTCCAAGGATACCTATTCTCCGAGAATGACGTCTCAAGGCGATCTTCAGTGAAGTGTGGGTTTGCCGAATAATGCCATCCTCTACTTCATTTGGGGTTCTAGGCCCTACCTATTTGCCAAGATAGACGCCTCTTGGAAATAAGATGACTACAGCATCTCTAGCTCCCACGGATATCTTTCAAGCATAGTTGTGTATGGTTAGCCTCGTGTGTCACTTCATTTCGACGAAAAATCTAGCCTCATGGCTCCCATTGGTACCTGAGCGCTTCATGCTACATTGTATCATCACCAGCGCAGACTTGCAATCCTCAGTCCATCTGCAACGTTATGGCTGAATCAATCCCCCTCAGCCTCATGCTGCCTTCCCCACGTTCCACGCTCTTCACATCCAATTTCATGCTGTATTTCATTCATCCAACGCACTACGGCGCTGCACATAGCACCAGTGTGACCACACGTAAATCCACTGGCAGGTCTTCATAGGATCGATCTCGTCGCCTCTATGTATTCCCGGATCGAACACGCATTAGAGCGCTGCAAGATATGAGTAAACCATAACAGAAAATTACTTGAGAAGAGTCCGTGCTTGCTATTTGACATGGCGACCAGCGATGCCTTCCAGGGTTAAAAATTTTATTGCAACAAACATGCTCTCAGCGCGCGACCACAACCAACTTGGAGCTTTCGACCGACATTGACCATTTATCTCTGGGTACCTTTCGTCTCAGCAGGCACTCTCCCTTGTCAGCACGGTACTGATAGACATTCAATTCCAAACCTATCAACTCCCCCTCAACAAAAGTCACGGTCTGCCTCGTGACGCTGGGGTGCTCAGGATGGACGTATCGCGCCGGGACCGTCATCGTGCCGCTGCCAAACACGATGTTGCATTGTGGTTCGCAGGCTGGTGGGCGGCTCCCAATAGAATCCTCTGGAAGATCAACCCCAGCTATAGTGGGTGGGTGGGAGCCTGTCGTTGATACAGGCGCCATGCCAATCCAACCACGCTGGCCCTCGAGATCTCCGTCTTTCCACCCTGGCTCACGTAGCACAGGCTTCGTGTTGAGTAGGCGCACCTTGACACGCTTAGATGCGATAAGTGGATGAGTCATCTATACACAACTGAAGGTGAAATATGGTTGATGCGGATGCTCACATGGTGCTAGTATGGGTGTAAGGTTGGAGATGGGATCGAAAGGGATGGGAATGAGCCGCGGTTTCGGGCGCCACGGTTCGTCGGCCTCAGGAGTGAGAGGTTGCAAAGCCGGTTCTGAACTTCTTGCAGGCCAAATCAATGCGTTTTTGCATATCAAAAGACACACATACATGAATACGAGTCTAGAGAGAGCCAATCTCTCCAGCCGCAGCGTAGCCTTGACTTCGACGAGAACATGCTTGTCACGAAATACAATTTTAATGATACCCTCATAGTCCTTGAATCTATGATTGCCTGTTATACGTACGTGACAAGCTCGCGATCTGGGGCTTCAAGTCGCGCTGCAAGTTGTAGCGCCTGCTTTTTGAGGCGGGATTCTATGATAAATTCTGATTCGAAAATATTAACGCTGTGCTCTGCGATGACAATCTGTATTAATTTTCAGATAAGCTAGCCAGATACATGAATTGAGGATGGGTACGGACCTCTTCCCCAGTCTTATGCTCGCACAAGAGGAGCGTATTTTCCTCGATCGATAACACCCAACCGGTCTTACCCGTTTGTGGGCCAACAACAATAGCCACCTCGTCTCCCACCTTCACCTCCTTTCTTAGCAGATCAACGCTAACAGTGATTTCTGGGCCCTCTTCCCCTTCGCGTAATCGCACGAAAGCCTCCTGTGCCCCAATCCCGAAATGCACAATCACCCCTACAGCTCCCTGTGCATCCCCTTCTACCACTTTGACTACATTTCCAGGTTGCAAACGGCGCGCTGCCATTATTTCCAGTGTACGTTGCAGCGACTTCTTTGGAATGACACGTGCGTGCAGAAATAGCGCCATCTCTTCCGAAGTAGGGATAGCCCCCTCCCGAACAAAGTCGTCGGCCACGAAACGAAGATACCCATCGACATATTTATCCCCGCGGAATAAGAAAACCTGGTCACCTAGATCTTCTACGCATTCCTGTCCAAACGCCACCTTTGCGCGGGGTGCAGAGAAGAGCGCTTGGGGAGGGCGTGTACGAGGATGCCCGCGCTTCCTCTTCCCATCCATTCGAAGGCGCGGAACTAACAGGACATCTGCGCCCCAGATATCATAGCCCATTACGTATGCGAGGTCACTCTTGAAGGGTCTCCGCGTAAGGCGAACCCAAGAGTGGGCAGGTGGGATGTACGCCTGCGGTGGCGCAGTGACCAGACATGCTGTCGCATCCTCTGGCTCAACGGCATGGATGTTCGATGGGAATATATCTGTGAGCCCCTCGCACACTTCCTGAACATCGGAGATCCGGGGAGCCTCGATAATGATCCAGCCACCCGTCTGATAACGCTAGTGATGGCAGGCCAGCGAGAGGGTCCACCGCGGATAATTCGCTCAAAAATAATAAACGCAGCAGGCTCCTCCCAACCTGGCTGTAACTGTTACGGAGAAATGTGTGACCTTCACAGCGACGCGCCAAAGACGAGCCGCGTTGTCAAGAACGCGATCCTGGTTTACATCATGTAGGTTTCTCTGTCCGTTTGCAGGCTCACGAGCACGCAAAAGCAGGGAATCCCATTCTGCATCATTTTGGATCCGGGTGTGCTCGCGCGAAAGCAGAAGTTGTGAGATGCTACAGTCGGTGGGTACAGGTTCACATTCTTCGATCACGTTGTCTGTTTTTTAAGCCGATGAACATGTGGAAATATTAGGGGGGCTCAAAGTAGGGGGGCTCAAAGTTGCGGCAGATGGGCGCAGAACCCGCAGACGCAGATGCTCGCAGATGAAGGGAGTCACACGAAGTGTGAGGATTCTGTGACGTACGTGACGCGTTCCCATCATTCCTCCCCGTTCCCATCACCAAAAGTAATCTAATCGTTATCCACTCTTTCGATTCCTTCGTTATCTTTCCCAATCCCTAATCCTTTTACCTATCGCTCCTTTTACTTATTTTTACTTACTAAAAAACCGACGGCATCGCATGTATTTCTTTGAACCGCGATGCCGATGACAAATACTTACTCTTGGCTGATTATTTTCCTCGTTAACTTTTAACCAGTGATATATTTAGAATATGCCGACTTGTATAAGTAGAGAGCGACTTGTACGAGTCACTCAGATTAATTCGAACACTTATCCCAGTCTTTCGAGTGATATCTACCCCTTGTGTTTGAACCGTAACCTTGTGTCACACTTCTCTCACATATTTTTGACTGAACAAGTTACTCGCTCTCAAGCTTAACTCTAAAAACTCTCTGCTTCGTCGTCTTGCTTCTGGATCCTCTTGGTCTGATCAACCGAGATCACCTGTACTAGGCGACACTCTCTTGTTACTATCCTTTCGAAAAAACCAACTTGTTGTAACCCTGACCAAAAAATGTCTAACCGTTACAATCTTTGTAACCGCGCCGTGGTGGCTACAAACAATGGTACACAAATCACTGCCATTCAAAATACTAACACGTCTACTGTAGAAGCTACGGTGGACACTGAGGCTCACTCGTACCGTGACGTCCTGGTGCCCCGACCTCCGTCCGTTGCTCAGCAATGCGATGAATCCCCTCGGGGAGATGCTGTAGATAGAGATAGCGAAAAAATTCAGAATAAATTTTTCTCTAGTCTACCCAAGCAAATTCTCTACCCTGAAACAGCCATTCAGGGTGTTTCCCAGCTGCAGTATGCTCAAATGCTGTGGCATCATGTGCAGAGCCGGTAAGGCCATGGGAGTAATCGAGGATCCGTAGATTAGAGGGGACATTTCCGATCTATTAGAAGCTACTTAATAACTTGCAGATTCAGCCCATAGTTCCCCTTCCGTGTGTAATATGCATCACCATCAAGCCCTGGTTGTGAGTATAGGACAACAATAGTCCCATCGTACATGGTCCAGCCCTCCCTCCAAAGACCCTTGAATCCCACATGCTCATCCATCCATCTTTTCTCCTTCTCCTTCTCCTCTGGTGTCAGGGGCCGAACAAACATGTCATGTAGAGATTCAATTGCTGTGAAGCAACGGTTGGTGAAAAGTTCAACAGATCCCTCCGAGATGCCGGCCTCTCGTGCAATATCTGCTAAACAGGCAGCATTCCCAAATCGGCCCATACGATAAAGAGTGACAGCAAGCTGGTAGTCGACAGGTGTTTGTGGAACATTGGAGTTGTTCATGAAGATGGGATGATCTTTAATGAGCTCTAGAATGACCATGAACACGACGGGGGAGACACGAAGCATCTGGATGAACATATCATGATGCGCAGGGTTTTTCGCATATTCCCATGCCAGATGAAGGTTCCCAGCTTTAGGAAAGGATGTCCGTGGATTCAAGTAGCGAGTATCTTTAATTAGATTGAATAAATCAATGTCTGCCTGGAGACGGACGAGAAGCTCATCAACAGCGAGCTTGTGGGGTGGTGAAGCCGTGTCTCGCAAAGAAAGATGAAGCAGATAGGCTTGAAGAACACTGTCATGGACACTTTTTGTGGCATTTCATGCGTAGTCGATGATACAAAAAATTAGATAAGATAGCAAGCGTGATGATGACTAATGTCACGTCTGCCCATCTGTGAGCATCTGCGTCTGCGGGTTCTGCGCCCATCTGCCGCAACTTTGAGCCCCCCTATTATGGTAAAAGAGGCTATCGGTGCCTACCATCTGCGACATCATCTTCCTCGTCACTGACATCTCTATCCTCGAGTGCCTTTGTGTCAAGAAATTAGACCGAGTTGAAGAGCTGATGATTGATAAATAAAATGGGACGTACGGAATTCTGCAACAGTTCATCAATCGGGTTTAAACGAGTTTACAATAGTCTAATCTCCCGAGGTACGTGACTACCTTACTCCGACGCTCTTCGTCACCCCTAATCCACAGATGCCAAGATGTGCATGCTCCACGCGTGGTTCGGACTCCGAGTCCCCATTTTGGCTCTGCCCCCTTGATCTTGTATCGAGCTCCCTTGTCTCCGCGACAAAGGTGAGACATTCATGGACTTCTTCTTCATCCCGAAGACTGAGAATCCTTGTCGCCTTCCTCTCTGACATTCTCAGGCCTTCCGGGGTGAGTCGAACATGGCTTCATGGTCGCCTTCCTCTCTGACATTCTGATGGACTTCCTAGTTCACATTTCGGTCATTGTACACTACCTACTTTGCTTTACCCACCATCCTCCCCTTTTCTAACCACCACTTACGCCATCCTTTTCCAGTCTACCATACTTTTTTCTTTTTGTTGCTTCATACGTACTAGTAGTTTACGCACACTGTACAGACGGCTGGGTAGCTGTTACCCGCACAAAATCAAAGTTGTTTCAGGGCCCGCTGCTGCTTCAGGGTGAGCCCGTGGTTGGCTATACTTTCTCTCTTGAGACGTCGAGTCTTTGAAGATGACCGAAAGGTGA
>JABCKI010006160.1:0-12605 GCA_018282025.1 Sphagnurus paluster
AGTAAATGTATAATTTATAACGCTTCGTGTTCGTTTATGCGGGAGGGGTTCAAGTTGCTGGGTTTTCCGACTCGGAGATCATCTGCCTCTCGAGTACGCGGTGCCGCATGCGTAGCTACTAGAAGGACCAATTTGAATTGTACAGTAGTGTCCTACAATGTTATCCACACAACAAGCCGTTTGTGAAAAAGATAAGGATAGATTTGGGGTTCACGAATCGAAGCCGAGGGCAGTGCTGCGAAATAGCGCCGGAAGAGAAGAGTGGAATGGGAAGGAGACTTTCTGAATCTACTAGCACTACAGTCTTTAAGGCGTGGTTGCTAGTGCAAGTACAAGAGGCGCGCTAGGGTTATACTCGGACATACGGCGACAGGCCATGCAGAGATGAAGTTCCGGGTAAGGGAAGGCGGAGCAATGTTTAGACAAATAGAAGCGTGGCGTCAGGCGACAATGAACAATTGGGCTATTCGGGACAATAGTGTTGACGTGTATTTGTATACGAGAACAGTGCGGACGTCTGCTATTGTTCGAATGTGTATGGCGCACGCTAGCTTTTGTTCGCGAGATGGATTATAAGAGCGCGCAGATGGAGGAGCAGAGGCCAACAGTTCAGAGCTAGTCTCGACTTGTTACGCCTTCTCTCGTCACGAACCTTGGTGAGTCTCCTTCAACGACATCTTGCATTGTTCGCTGCTAATGGATAGCAGCCCGGGTCTTGCCATGTCTTCGCAGATGCTTAATTACGCCGCCCCTGCCATGCCAGCGTACTCCTTTTTGTCTAAACCCCCTCAAAAGAAACGCCCCGCATACCCTCCCCCCGCGACACCCAACGCCCTCAAGCACTCTGCCGGCTTCACTGCCATCGCCTCCTGGGCTGCAACCGTCCAGCCCGGCTCCCCCGGCTCCCCGCACTCCATCCGCCGCAGATCGTCTCTCTCCCGCCGCCCGTCCCACTCGAGCCGCTGCACGCCCAGCCCGCGCTCCGCATCGCACTCGTTCATCCTCGTCAGCACGCCTTCCCCCGCCGCCAAGGACTTTGCCATCGACCTCACCGATCTCGGCTACACCTCCGTCTTCGTTCACCTCCCCAAGACCCCAAGCACCCCCGCCCACCTCGTCGCCATGAAGACCCCAGTCGATCCCGCCCCGCCCGTCCCTTCCACTTCCGCTTCCCCACCTCTCAAGCGTTTCCGCTCCTTCGGCATTCTCCGCTCCCGCTCCCGCCTGCCCCCCTCGCCGACAAAGTCCGTCCGCGCACCCCGCTCACCGACCAAATCCGACGCCCCGAAGCGCAAAAAGGCCTCTGCCGCCCACACTGTCACGAAGCCCAAGGCCGCAAAGCCCAAACCCAAGCCGGAGCTCCCGCCCTCCCTCGCAGCGGAGATCGCGCTCATGCAGTTCGCAGACGGCGGCAGCACAGAGGAGAACATCCGCCGCCTCATGGCGTCCCACGCCCGCGCCGCCGCCCAGCCCGCTGCCGTCGCTGACGTCTACCGCGATGGCCGCGGTGGGATCTGGCGCGACCCCGAGGAGGAGATGGAGTACGTCCACCTGCTCCCGTCCCAGACCCAGGCCGGCGAGAAGTGGGTCTCGTTCGGCGGCGAGGTGCGTGACGGCAAGCATGAAGAGGACGAGGACGAGTCGTTGGCGATTGCCGGGTTGGCGCGGAGGGACAGCGCGACGTCCAACACGTCCTCGCTCGACCCTCACAACGTCGTCAAGCCCGCAGAGGAAGACGCCGCGCTCGTGCGTGTGCCCGTCTGCGTCCCTGCCGCCGCACCCCGATCTGCAGCGAAAGAGAAACGCCGCGCGAAGCCAAAGCCCGAGCCGCTGCTCACCGTGCCCTCCCGCCCACGCACGCAGCACCACCACCTCCGCGCGTCCCCCAACTTCTTCCTCCTCGACCTCGACGCCTTCCGCGTGCCCGCGACGCCCTCCTCTGCCTCTCTGCGCACGCCTAAAATTCCAAAGACACCGAGGACGCCCCGCACACCAGGCGCACCGTACCCCATGCCCACCACGACGCGCCCCTCTGCGTGCGCTATCACCAGTACCACCACCTCTGCCAACACGTCTCCTTCCACATCCCCTTCTACTTCCAGCAACACACCCAAACGCGCCCGCGGCCCAGCGCGCCGGCGTCCCGCCCCGCTCACCATCGCCGCACACGTCCCCATGCGCGGCGTCTCGCCCGAGCTCTCCCCTGCCCTTTTGCCTGTGCCCACTCCTGCTCCTGCCTCGAACGACGCAGAGATGCACATGTACGTACAGGGCGATGCGCGCACCGAGTTCCTCGCGGCGTCGTTTGCGCCGCTGCCCCCGCGCGTGCAGCCGACGGCGCCGCTGCGTGTGAGGAAGCGGTCTGCGGAGGTCGTGCGTCCGGCTGCTGGTCCTGGTGCTGTGGAGGGTACGGAGGTGTGCACGCTGAAGAAGAAGGGCTCGAGGCCGCTTTTGGGGCTTGGGATTTTTGGGCGGAAGTGAGTGAGTGTGAGTGAGTGATTGCAAGGAGGAAGCGGGGAGGGGCAGGCCTGGTGTTCTGCTTCCTCTCTTTCTGTTGATGTTGATGTGTTTTTTGGTGTTGCTTTACGCCCCTTTTGATGTTCACGACGCTTGATGCTTGATTTTACTACTCTTCAGGCCATGGCATGGATTCCTGTTCTTGTACCACCACCTCTTCCATTCCTATTCCCGTTCACTACGACTCGCACTCCCATTACTACCCCCTACACATAATCACCCCCCTTACCCCCCTCCTTCGCTTTCTGACTATACTATACCCTTTGCTTTGCTGCTTGCTTCACTCACTCTTGCTTTGACGCCGGTTTACGGTGTGTATACTACTGGTTATTGGTTATTGACTGCTGGTAGACTCTAGAGGTAGAGTTTCCTCTTCCCTCCTGCTTGTGTATCGTGTAACCTGTGTATCATGTATCTTTATGTGTATTAGCTATCTTAATCGATTCGGATTCCATGGATTGCTTGTAAACTGGGTGTATGCCGTCCAAGTTGTGAGAAGCAATTGCGTCATATTATTATCAAGGTGGAGGAGTGTAACATACTGGCGCGGTAATAACTTGAAATAAGTTGCATGCATACTCCTGTAACCTAGACTAGGCCAGTACACGGCGCGTCCTTACTATTGGGGGCAATGAAACAAGAGAGTACCATCTCATCCCCGGACATCGTCCAGATAAGTTGACCCTCAGGTGGGATCCGGAGTCCACGTCTTGTCCCCAGAACCGCCGACCCAGCATCTTATCCTGCTCGCCAAGAACTTGAACCACCCTAACTCTACCTCGTAACCATATGTCTAATGCCGCTGCGCGACGTGGCTGCAATAATTGTATCATCGGTAAGGACCCTCACAGTCAATTATCAAGGGCGTGTGTCAACATCACGTTGGAAGGCGCCAAAGCTGAGTGGCACGACACGACCGTTCTTAGTATGAGTATAAATGGGCCAGACCCAAATCCAGACTGCAGTTGGCCGGCGTCCAGTGTCCAGTCAAGCGAAGTGGAGGACTCGTTGGCGCACTCGAACCTTTTGCTTTCAGGCCCTCCGCGGAAGGCTCAAGAGAAATAAATCAGCATCATATTGTACAAAAAAAAGCATTATCCTCTAGGCTGTCATACATCATATTCCGAGCATCAAGCACCAAGCACCATAGTATTAACATACGCAACTATCACGCAGCGGGCTTCGCGAGATTCAGCGACCCGGCGTTGTCGATGACCGTAAACGTTGCGCCCTCCTTGCCCTCCGTCTTCGCGTTCGCGGACTTGGGCAACGCCGCGGAGCCGAGTGTGCCCGCGCGGACGATGCTTTTCGCCAGCTCGGAGGTCTCGGTGGATACGTACTCCATCAGTCGCCTGTATCTGCAAGCCAGTGGTGGAAAGGAGGCGTACCTTGATCTGGACGCTGTTGGAGATGCACGATGCGACGTTGAGGAGCGGGCTATATTGCGGGTTGAGCGGTCGATGTGGATGCAGGAGTGTGGAAAGCGACGTACGTCAGGACGGATACGATCGTCTGGCTCTCGGGGCGCTGGGCCTCAGCCAGGAAGCCCGGGCGGAAGACGATGGTGTCGCTGTAGCCCAGAGACGCGAGCGCCTGTTCTGTGAGGCCTTTGCTCCTGTACTGAGACGTCAGAGAGTTGGTCTATGAGATAGGACGGGGCCAGGGACCTAGAGTAGAGGAGCATCGAGGACGCGTCGGCCCCGGCGGACTGGTGTATTTGTTATCAAAGTCGGCGTGAGATGGGCTTTCCTCGGTGCGCAGTGGGTGGTGGGATGGGACGTACGGAGAGATACACGAGCCGCTGGTCGCCGGTTTCGGCCTTGGCCTCGCAGGCGGCGTTGACGACGTATCTGCGCGAGATGAGCAACGGGCTGGGATCTAAGTATAGCGGGAAAGGCGCACTCGCGGTCGATCTTCTCGAACATCTCGGCGCTGCCAGCAAGCTTCCTCGTGGTCCCAAGGCTATCTCGGACGATGAACGTCAATGCTCTCAGAACGCAGCGCAGCTGGGTACTGTAACTTACGCGATGAAGACGACGTCCCACTTCTCGTCCCTCAGTCCCGCCTCGCCGAGTTTCTCAAAGTCAATAGCCTTCTGCACTAGCTTGTCGCTGCCCCCGGTGCCCGCGACAGCCTGCGCGTCCGTCACGCGCCGCCCGTACTCGGCGACCTTGGTGTACTCGGAGGACTTGAGCAGCTCTTGCAGGATGTGCTTCCCGGTTGCACCTGTGGCACCGAGGAGTAGGGCGGTTTTGCCTGTCATGGATGAGACTGAGTGTGGGGGTGGGAGCTGTTGGATCGGTGCCCAAAGGTAGGGGATGACGAGGTTTTAAGCAGTGTGTTAGCAGCCCGAGGAGACCGAGGGTTCAAGGCGATACATCATCATGGACCAACTTGTGCGCGATGCCGAATGACGAGTCCTCGTCGCTCGACGTGCAATCACAACAAGTGACGTGTAGATCTTCTTGAGATATTCAATCCTCCCCTTCCATCATCGCCACCAACATCCTACAGCCTACGCGTCTCCTCGGCCTCTGCTTCATGCCAAGGATTCGGAGCCATTGAATACTGCTGCGAGACATTCCGATATACGCGCTGCTTGTGCCAAGATACGCCGTCACGGCAAGACTACGTCCTGTTGCCGATAATACTGGAGGAGGAAGACGACGAACCCGTGCATGAGGATGTCCTACACAAAGGAATTAGGATATAAATTGATATGGCTCTCGTGCAACAACCTCAGCAACTTATCCGTCCTCAGCTGTCCTCAGCATATTTTGCTTGACCGGCGGAATGATGTTCAATTCTGGAATAGAAGCTTACAGACAGAAATACACAGGATCGTTGAATTTGACTCCATCACGACGTCTCTCGTATCGCATCGAACGACACTCATCATGAGAATACCCAAAAATTCGCTCATGATGACCCATGGCCGGGGCGGTACCCTCCTCGTTCTCCTTTGGATCGTTCCGCCTCTTTCTCTTTCTCTTTCTCTTTCTCTTTCTCTTTCTCTTTCTCCCTCACCCCTTTCCAGTATTGCACCGGTCTTTGAGCTCCCGTCGAATCTACTGGAGGTGACCTCGCGCCCCACCTATGTGCTCGCCATGGCCTCCAACGCGACAAATATCTGGCGGACTTCCTAGACAAACGCACAACATCCAACTATCTACTGATAATCTGGCGTATCTGCGGGGTCAGTGCCATGGATCTTGTTTGTAGTGCTGGAGGAGAGTGGGGGAAGTTGCTTGATAGGGTACGGTATCAAAATGCTCATCTTGACCTTGATTCGCATCCCTGGTCTGCCACGCTACATGTTTCCATAGGTAAAGCGGCACAGATGACAGGGGTACAACTGCGCGCCACTATCTGTCTTTAATATCCATCGGGATTCACCGTACTAGGCCATCCAACACTAGTCGACGTCCCCGTCTCCTCTCAAGCTGCTCAGCGATACAAGGGATCCCGAAGTTTGCTGTGATTTTTCAACGTTCGCTTTTTATGTCTCGGAATCCTGATTCCTTGATGTAAATCTTCTCGACGCCCTGTTTTCTGTCTCTTCAGGGTCAGGAAATGTTGACCTGATCATTGCGTACTCGTACACGGAGTACTGTTCCATGCCGCGCTTTTCATTGTGCATTGTATGCCCCCCCCCCTGATCATGGAATATTCAAAGAATGGACAACGATGTACCGGTCACTACAGGCTAAGAAGCTACCCGGTATCCGTATCCTGTCTGAGCACGCGTCAAGTTCATTCTCTCAGCTCCAGGTCACCCTGCGCCAAACCACACCGGTCGTACGTACGCTCTCCCCCGGCAGTGGCACATGCCTGCGGCTCGGTGGTCCTTGTTAAATCCAATTGGTGTACCTCTCACGGTGACTCCTCCATGATAGGATCAGTTATCCCCGAAAAATGCATGTCTGCTAGAAAGACTCCCTGTAGGCTGTGCGTATCGTGATCCTTTATTTGCACTTGCGATTTGGTGCTTCGACATCACCGCGAGCGCAGAAAGAAACGGGAATGAATTTTAGTATGTGTAAGAGATATCTATAACGTGTAGTTGTCTTACTGAGGCGACTTTGCCCTTTAATCTCCAGGTTCTACATGGACTAACATGCAATGACAAAACAAGTCTTTCCGAGACCTGAAAGAAGGATTATCATAACTACCAAGAGGGTCCAGGAAGCCATAAAAATAGGGAATGTCCGACTGCACTGTCTAGACGCTAAAATTGAATGTTATCTTTCCCCCCAAGGGAATCCGCAAATCGACAAGTCGCACTTCCGCCCCGAAGCTATACCACGAAGTGCTTAGTATATAGCTCGTCACAGATTCATTGCAAAGACATCATGATTTCGTGCATAGGTCGTGCGCACACAGAATGAGAAATATTACAGAGTATAGAAAAATCCAGGCTGGCCCTCCAATGGCTTCGCCAGCTTGCCCTCCCTGGAGAGTCGGTTGAGACGATTGAAATGCCATGTTGTCATTCCAACAAGGATGATGAGAACGCCTTGCGCGCCGATCGAAACGCTGAGGCCGGGACGATAGTGGGGGGCATCTTTGGCGCGGTATACCGTCGTGGCGATAATGCCGCTGAGACCTCCAAGGGATACGGTCAATGCACTTTGAACAGACCTGCAAGGCGGGTTGGTCAGACTATTGGGCACTAGCGAGAAAAGGATACGATAACTTACCTTTTGCTATGTGAAACGACGTTGTTCGAGGCCTAGAGACGATGTAATCAAAAAAACCGCAGCGACAAAATAAAGATGAAAACGCACATAAGTTAAAATGGCGGGGACGTTTCCAGAACCACCGGCGTTGATGAGGAATGTCCCTGAACATATTTGAATGACTGAAATTCAATGAAAATATTAGCACTCACCCAAATATCTGACATGATTGTCGTGAGCAAAAGCTGTGAGAGTCAAACCGACAAGCCCTATCAGGGCTTGGATAACAATGAAGCTGCCACGGTGCTTGGTCTTATCGGAGATCCAGGAGAAGAACAATGTCGTCGCAATCTGGAAGTTTCAAGTTCAACATGGGGCTCTAGAAGGGTCAACGCACGATTCGCATATAACTTACGGTTGGAATATAAGGTGGGGCGCTCTAATTAGAACAACATATTAATATAAAAAGATTGAGCCTCAGTAAGCTATTGGTTCTTACCAGAAGAAGTGCCTTTTTCGCGGAATAACCCAATCCCTCGAGAATGATGGAGATGAAGTACGCTTGGGCGTCTGAAAAGGCCTAATCAGGAGCTGAGGGATTGTTGAAACAGTATTACGAACAATTGGATAGGGAAGTGCACAAAAACATCGTCCCTATACTTTGCCATCAGCGACAAGTAGCCATTATGTGACAAGCACAAACCGTATGCCCAAAGAGTCCAGTCTCCTAGGTGCTTGAAAACCTTCTCCCTTGTAATAGAATCAGGGATCGAGTCACCACGATCATCTTCAATGCGCTTCAAGACGAGTGCAGTTTCGTCCGACGTCAAGAACCTGTTCTGGTCCGGGAAATCCGGAATAAAGAACCAAGCGATGACGCCGAGCGCAATGGTGATCGCGCCCTCGATAATCTATGCTCCTATCATTCAACATACAGAAACAGGGGCATCGGGGTGTGTACACACGAAGATCCATTGCCAGCCGCTAATTCCCCGTTTTCCATTAAGCAAGCTGAAGGCATATGCTAGGAGGGGACTGATGCCACCCATGGTGTTGGCGATAACCGCAAATGCACCGAGTCTGTCATTATTGTGTCAAATCTGATTCTGTGAGCGATGGTGAAGTGAGGGCCCTCACCGTTTCTGCACCTCGTGACGTTTATACCTTGAATAAATGTGTCAACGTCCAATAAGGGAGTGAGATTTTACATTTGAGCCCACCAAGTTGAAATAATGAACACCATGGATGGGAAGAACGATGCCTAACATCAAAGTTAGGAGTTAAACATCAAGTAGCTCAAGAGTGCTTCATTACCTCGAGAACACCAAGTAGAACACGAGTCAGGATCAGCCACCCCCATGATGGAACGAAACCCATGCCAAGCTGTACCGCACCCCAGGCGACCACGATGAACGCCAGCCAATTGCGCGCTCCGAACTTGCGCAGAACCAGTAAACCAGGAAGCTGCCTATCGAAAATTGAGCCTTGATCAAAACGGTGAAAAAAATCCACCTACAACAGGATGTACGGCACGAAGTACAGGCAGCTCACAATACTGTAGCGCGCGCCTTTCTTTAGATTCTACAACGCCGTGAAGTCAGTAGGAGATGATAGTCATATGAAAGGGTCCCCCAACAAGATCGACACCCATTCCTGCCGTATATGCCGCGCCAAGATTGACTCTGTCAATGAGCGCAAAAGAATACAGCAGCGCTAGAAGCGGCAGTATACGGAAGTCAACGTATCGCCTGAAAAATGGCCATGAAGTTAGAATTGTTGCGATGAGAGAAGACTTCGTCATACATTGTCCTCCGCTCGAACGAGGCGTCAAGGAAGCCGGGCTCTTCAGGTTTGACCGAGTCATCTTTTTCCTTGAGGTCCGAGTCTGAGTAAGAGTCGCGCTTGTCGTTCGTCATGGCAGAGCACGAATGGAGGGAGTCCTGGTTTGCAGGTAGCACAGAGATAGTTGGTGTTAGTGGTCGCTATTTATCTGGTCAACGACTGGTACGGCGGGCCGAAATGCACAGTTGCCCTGAGGAACCAGAAAGTGTCATGGTGTAAAGATAGGATCACGCTAGTACAGGTTGGGCGGGGTCGAGAGAACAGCAGGTAGGTGTCAGGTTCGCTATTGAATCACGGCGCCCACGTTTTGCAGGTCAATGTACCTGTTCTTCTGCTAGCCCCGTGTAGTATGTAGAGAACATGGTCACATAGGGCTGTCTCCGACACCGGAAGGACTGTCAGCTCCAGGGAGCAGTAAGGGCAAGTTGATCCAACTCCACCAGAAGTAAACAACTCGGGCTGGGTTCATTCCGGGGCCGGGCCTTTATAAGATCCTGCATAAAATTACGAGGCAAGCGATAGGAACGTCAGATGGACATATATTAGGGAGATACGTGCGGGAAAAATGACCTACACAATTTGGCCAAACAAGCATGCAGTGGCGGCCGCGTTATGCGCCTGCATAGGTGAATTTACATCGTGGCGCAGTCGCGGAGATCTCAGGTCCCTAGTTATGGCGGCATGACGGGACCTTATATTGCGATGAGAATATCGATCAGGTACGCCTAAAAGATGATGCGGCGCTCGCCGACCGTGACGTAGCTCATTGGCACCATTGCATTCCATGTGAGATGCACGAGTAGACTCACTCAGGCCTATATTGCTCGATGAAAAAAGCATTGCGGCGACTCTGCAGGTATTTCCCGTAACGCTGTAGGCTGAAGGGTACCTTTGCTACTCGTTTCGTCACTCGGGAACAGGTATAATGAATCTTGGGAAAACTCTATTCTATACTGATGAGTCTTACTAATAAAGCTGTGGGGCTGAAATATATAGACCCTTGATTGTGAATGATAACGAATCCGGTCCGGTATCTTGAACTCTAGAGACTGTAGGGCAGCTTAACATCTTTCTTTGTACATAAGTAAAGTGAACTTGAGCTGAAAATTAAAATTTCCAGCGTTCCAAGAAAAGGGGTGATTCGTGATCATGACGCGTCCCACTTCTCGTCAGGCCTCAATCCCAAGCTTCTCAAAGCCAATGGCCTTCTACACGAGGGGCCGTCGTGCAGCGTCGTGCCGAATCCTCGCCGTACAATCACATCAAGTGATGTGTAGATCTTCAAGCTTCAAGCTTCAATCCTTTCCTTCATCGCCACCAGCAACCTATAGCCCACGCGTCTCCTCGGCCTCTGCTTCATGCCGACGATTTGGAGCGTGCGGGTACTACTGCGAGCCATTTCGATATATGTGCTGCTTCTGCCAAGATACGCCGTGGCGTGACTCCGTCCTGTCGCCGATTATACTGGAGGAGGAAGACGATGAAGGTTTGCATGAGGACCTCTTACGTAGATGATACACATCGATTTGGCTCTCGTGCAACAACTTCAGAAACTCATCAGTCGGCGGTCGCAAAGATGAAGTTTCAAAGGACCAAAGGTAGCGTTTCCCTCGGTTTCCCTCACCCACGTTATGTACGATTCTAGAGTTGAAGCTTACGGACAGAAATAGATGCTTTGGGGCCTAAGACGTGCTGCAGCTGAACCTTGGGCCCGTCTCTTTATCTTCCTCGTTCCACCTCTTTCTCCTTGTCCCTCACCTCTTATTGTACAGGTCCTTGCGGACGCTCAATTTTGCCTCGTGCTGCGTGATGAGCCGCTCTCGGTCCTTCGCACACTATCTCTTGACATAGTCCTTGACTTAGTTGAGCTCCCGTTGAACCTGCTCGACCTCGCGCCCCACGCGTCTCACCTGGCCGTGAACGGGGCAAATTCTGTGCGCACTTCCTCAAGAAACGATATCCATCTGTCTGTTGATAATCCGGCGTGTCTATGGGTTCAATGGCTGAGTGTGCACACCATGGGTCTTGCTTGTAGTGGTGGGAGAGGAAGGGAAATGTTTCTTCGAACTTGTTATGTAAAGTTGGCTCGCCTATTCGTGGCCATGGTCACGGTATCACTCTGATGCACTTGAAGCGTGGCGCCGCTGGGTTGTAAATCGGAGAAAAGTTAATAAATAACCCGACACCTCCTCTTGACTCTGGATGACTTCCCGTAAGGATTTAGAGAAATCTAGCGACATCTGAAGCAAAAATCATTCAGATCGGAGTTTGAATTCATTAAATTTAGCGCTCCCGTAAACAACATCAGCAAATTTGGGGATTTCCGGTATGGTCATATAATATGTAAAACGCAGTATGATCTTGTCATAATCAGTACGATGACATATAAGATTTTGAAGGTCAGATAAGGTCAGACGCGGCTGGGTCAAATCGTAAATCAACCACGATTCAATCATAATCTTTTATGACATCCTGAGATGTCATAAGCTGATACCTGCTCGACAAGCTGTATATAAGATTGTACTACAATTACGAGGGGTTTATGAAGATATACAATTACCAAAAGCTTATGAGGTGTGTATACTGTATGTGGAATGTTATGCTAGGATTATGAGGCTATTCAAAAGGTTGCAGCACAGACCACGATGGCGGTCTGTTCGACGCTCGGCGCTGGCATCGGATCGGATCATTCACAATATGCAATCGAGATCAGGATGATAGGTGGGAAATTCAAAAATAACATTGGAAATCATTGGAAATAAACAGTTCAGGAAGTAGTTGTACCGGTGGCGACCGGCCCCACATTCCCCTGCACCCCAGAACCTGGTTCACCCGTTGTACCCCCTGTTGCCATGCCTGACCCATTGCCCGACTGGGCCGCACCCATAGTCGCCTTCTCAGCCTGAAAAGCCCCCCATTGTGCACGAAGAATTTGGCCTGATTGAGATGTTGATTGGGAAACGTGTCCAACGCGACGACCAGCGGGATGTCCAAAGATCTGGCTAGGGGAAGCTGAGAAAGATGATTTAGGAGTTGGAAAAGACTTACAAATTCCACCAACGAAGAAGTGTTGTCGCGTGTGCGTCGGCTTCCTCGTTCACCGGGCCTTCAAAAAAGTCAACGATCGAGAAGTACATCTCGTGGAAGCCGTGGTTGCTATCAGCGACATCTGACCAAGATGTTGAGTCCGTTAGAGAAAAAACGAGCTGGAACATGGTATGCCTGTAAGCATGGACCAAACTGATTGAAGTTGAACTTACTTGGACTGCCGCATATGCTAGTGTACGGGCTGTGACAACATTGCGATTGAGTACTGTGCTAGCCACATCTTTGCGCTTGGATTTTTTTCGTGATGGGTGTTATGGAATCGCCCCTAGGACAGCCTATTATTTTCTTTTTACTTTATACAGTACTCAGTACTGTAGTACGCCTTCTATACTATTTTACCTTACTTTATATTACTATACTTTACCTTTACTTTCTATTACTATTACATTTACTGTACATTTACTTTATCTGGGACAGATAAGATCAGGGGATAAGATATCCCTCTTATCTACAGTAGAT
>JABCKI010006161.1:0-12598 GCA_018282025.1 Sphagnurus paluster
CAGAAGAACGCGATCCATAGAAGGACCGAGGTATCCCATCTGGGCCCGATGTGGGGATTCGGGATTTGCTGGAGCAGAAGTTCAGAATGGCGGTCTGGGCACCGTCACGGGTCAGTTGCGAACACGCGAGACCGAAGAAGAAACGCACCAGCAGAACTTTTTTCGTCCTGCTCAAAGAGAAACACCAACCACTCGAGCACAGCCCACGCATCCGGACCCACCGGCGCACTCACCATACCACTCCCATCATCGTCGTCGTCGTCCTCATCATCAACTTGAAATCTATGCGTGCGCTTCCTACCCTTGACTGGCGACGACGGTGTCGCACATCCACGTCCCTGGTTTGCAAAGCCCTCCGACAAGATATTCCACGCGCTCTTCGCACCCGCGATGCGCATCGCCTGCGGGCCAATAGCAGACTCGAGCGACCCCTCCGCTTCGGCTTCCCCTCCTGTGCGGCTGCTGATGCCGATGCCGAAAGACGGCAGCGCGAGCGCAATCGACTCCGGGTCGTTCGTGAGCGCGTAGGACTGGAGCAGCCGCCGCGCAGCGACCACTGCCGCACCGGACGGGACGCCCTTCTTCGAGTTCTTCAGGCCCGATTTGCTAGGTGAGGGAGGCACGTCGTTGGGGTGGGGTGCGGGCTCGTCTGGGGGTTCTGGGTGGTCCGGTTGGAGCGCGATGTAGATGACTTGCCGCGTGTGGTAGCTGCGTGCATCCGTCATTTGATATTGACGCCTCTCTCTCTCTCGCTCTGCGCTGGGGAGACTGGGAGCGCTCACCTGAGAAGCCGCGTGTTGGGCGAGCGCATCTGCTCGAGCAGGTCGAGGGCAGAGTCAAACTGGCCCTCCTCGAAGCAGGTATCGATGAGATTGCGCTGGTAGTAATTGAGTTCGCGCTGTTCTGTCGCCATCGTGGTGGGAGGAGACTTGGCGCTGAACGCGTGACGTCACATGTCACGAGGCTCATAATGTTACTCTCAACGTCCCATCCATGTCCCAGACACTGACAAATACGTCGACAGACCTACGCATTGGCTCTGCGTGGCGTGCCCTCCAGCATTGCCGTGACGGTCATCTCGTTCGGTGCTGGATCTTACGGCGGGGACTAGGAGGAATTGAGAAAGGAGATGCCGCCGCCGGAATATCTGGAGAGGATTATGGAAGCTTACTTGTCTGGGCCGGATGTCTTCGGGCTTTTGACTTGGTAAATTAAGTAACGTGTTGTAACCAGTGTCAGCGCCCCAATATGCTGATTATAATATCATCAACCTTCAGGTACAGTAGATGCAGGCTCCCAGTGCCAGTAGTAACCTAAAGTCGATCTTTCTCATACACGTCATCCCAGAAACTGGTATCAAACTACTGTTCATTCTGGACAGCTTTCAAAAGGTAGATGCGCGCCTTTCTAATTATGTGCGTGCATGCGTGTCTAGATTACAATACCAGGTATCGTGTGGTATAAACGTTAACGTTAAATCCTCGATGCTTAGCGATGGCTTTATACTATACCCGACCATTGCCTTTCTTTTGTGACAAATCATACCGCGCGAAACACAGAAAGCCAGTCCCCGACAAGATGCAAACGCCAGAGAAAACCAATGGCCTCCACCAGATGAATGTCGATGTCAGCAATGCACCCGATATTGGTGTGCCTGTCAGATCACCACAGTTAATATGATTCTCGCTACAGAACGAATCACACGTAGCGTACCGACGAGAGCCCCAAATCCTGTAAACAGTATAAGCTCACTTCGAGATATCGTATTGCAACAAACGTACCAATAAAAGCGAAACACAAACCGATGCGAGACCCGATCTCTGCATCCGTCTTAGCCAGTGAAGCGATCATCGGCGTGGCCAGCCCAACATCTACACACCGAGCATGCATGCGCATTAGCCATAAACTATCGAGTGAAGGACACAAACGACCCACAGGCGCCCGAGAAGAAACCATATAAGACGGCGAACACGACAGTACCGGGGACGTCCTTGACAGGGAGCATGCAGAACACCAGAACACCGACCGACGCCATGCAGAAGATCATCAGGTTGAATACGCCTAGTGGCCTGGCAAAGATGTTTGGGATCACACGGCCGACCCCGTTGGTCGCGTTCAGGATAACAAGCTAAACAGAGTGCTATTAGTTAGGCATATGCCAATGCTAGGATAAAGAGAAGGTGGTACCGTGTAGAACGCAAAGCCGGGCGAGAGCCCGTTTTCAATCGTCTTCAGCTGGAGGAAGAATATCGGGAAATACAGACCAGCGACGATGAGGAATATCCTGACAGGTACACAGCTCAGCACTCCCGCGTGCACATGACCAATGATACTTATGCCAGACTCGGACTCACCCGACGGTCGTCGCGACATACGCAGGCTCTCTGGAGAACGTCTGAAGGTTCTTCCACGTGCTACTTCCCTTGCAAGGGCTCGGTGGTAGCCTCGGTTTCACCAGGAGCAAAGCGATGGCGATGGCACCTAGATTGAGCGCCGCACTTGCACGCACGCCGCTGTGGAACCCCGCGTGCCCACTGAACAGTTGATTAAGCAGTATAGGGTGGACGGTGGAGCCGAGAGCGCCTCCCTGTGGGATGAATTTAGCGATCGCACACTGTGACCAGCGGCTGAAGGCTGAAGCAAAGGGTCCTTTACCGTGGTGACCATCCCCATAGCCAGCGCCCGGCGTCGCTGGAAGTAGTGGGATACGACAGCCAGGCCGGGCACGTACGTTATTCCCGAGGCTATGCCTAGTCCCAGGCCTTGGGTAAGGAATACCTGAGTAGCATCTTGTTAGTCCAATCCCTGTACTCGTTATGTCTCTTTGTACCTGATAGTATTGTTGTGGTTGCGTCAAGGAGAGCATGAACAAGCATAAGATGAATAACGCGGATCCGCCAAACATGAGATGATAGCTGAAGGCGACAGAGTCAGCTGAGACTGCCGTGGCTGTATAGATTTGACGCGTCACGCACAAGTAACCGGTATCGAATGCCCTGCCGGTGAAGAGGCCGCAGGAAGCAAAGAAGAAGAGTTGAACACTGCCTATCCAGCTGTAACGGTGGTGTAGTTAAGGATCGGATTTTCCATGGAAGTCTCTTTTCACGAACCCGATTTGCGATGAAGAAAACTGGTTCAGATATTCTCTAACATAAAAGTCTTCAATCGAGCGACAGAGTTACTTGATGCCCAGTTCAAAGAATTCAAGTGGGCTCACCGTTGTAGGCGCCATGGGCATTGATGTACCTTTGTCGAAAAGTCAATTCATAATGGATACTCGAACAAAATACGTATCGCGTACCCAGCGGTTGCGAACTGAAGGAACCATCTAAACGAATAAGTACATCAGCTGCTGAGATGTCGAACGACAAATACAGATGGACTCACACTCCTGCTACAACAGACCAGGCTCTGAGACCACCCTCCGGGTACGTTGTTGCAGGCTCCTGTGGCGCCACAGTCACAGGATCTGCATGGTCCTTCTCTGACTGGTCGGCGTGTCGAACCGTATCAGAGTTGGATACTCGAGTGAGCAATGCGCTTGAATGGGGCCGCATCTCAGGTTGGCTGACGAGTACTTGTTAGCAAACGAGGCAGGCATCTTTATAAAGATGATACGGGCATGTCTTCTATGATTTAGCGGTTGCTTGTGCGAAGTAGATACATACCTTCATTCAGTGTCGGCAGGTTTGGCGAGATATGAAAAGGCTATTCGTAGTCGGCTCGCTCTCCGAACAACTGGCTAATGCATTTGTGCTGGGAAAAATTTGCGTGGACTATAGTAGGACTCGGAGTATGGATGAAGCTTGGTCGCGTTGATTAATAGGTAGAGCTGATAGGTATTGAGTCAAATCAGAACGTCAGGCCACACCCGGACAACTAAACACAAATCGATTATTTTTTTTTCCGAAAAGGGTCTGGCGTTCTGAAAATAGCTGAAATGGGGTCGGAGCGTTTATTTTTGACTCGGAAGGGGACAGCACCTCGGTAGAGACAGAATCCTAGTCAGGGTGGGTCCTCTGATGCGTAAAACGCCGTCTTTAGGAGGCGCCCTGACACTCTACCATGAGCATCCTCGAATGAGGATGTGATGGCGCAACGCAGCGCTCATATGGCCAGGTGAAAACGTTGTAGCGGTGTGCTGTGTGTGGGTCCACGATGATGACCGATTTCAATCAATTAGAGAGATCCAAAAAATTCCACACCGTGATCATGATGTCACTGGGCTCGAATTTTTTCATTCATAGTCGAAAATTGGGCTTCAAGGCTTCAGTTCGACACCGCAGTGTAATTCACACCAACGTCTGGGTTTTTGCTCACATTGAATCTTCTGCCCTTATAAAAACTTTCGACTGTCATCAGTTTATTGGCAGATCAAGTACTTCCACCCGGTCGGCACGTCATTGTATCTCGTTCCCAGATCATCAATGCTCAGTGATGACATTGCCTCGGGTGTTACAACCAGCCAGTGCCTTTCTCTTTCGCCAAATCATATCGCGCGAAACACAGAAAGCCGGTCCCTGATAACATGCAAACGCCAGAGAAAACTAATGGCCTCCACCAGATGAATGCCGATGTTAACAATGCACCAGCAATCGGCGTCCCTAGAATACCGTGG
Organism: Sphagnurus paluster; assembly: GCA_018282025.1. NCBI lineage: Eukaryota > Fungi > Basidiomycota > Agaricomycetes > Agaricales > Lyophyllaceae > Sphagnurus > Sphagnurus paluster. The sequence goes on from JABCKI010006161.1 coordinate 4,619, forward strand.
TTGATATGAGGTAGAGTCACAAACACAGAACGAATCACAAGTAGCGTACCGATGAGACCCCCGAATCCTGCCAACAGTATAAGCTGCATTTCGAGATGTCGTATTTCAGTGGACATACCTGTGAAAGCGAAACATAAACCAATGCGAGCGCCGATCTCCGCATCTGTCTTAGCCAGCGAAGCAATCATCGGCGTGAGCAGCCCCGCATCCACACGCCGCACACAAATGTCAACCTCAGCCTAACGCAAAAAGAACAAAATTATGACTCACATGTGCCCGGGAAGAAGCCAAATAAGACAGCGAACACAACTGTACCAGGGATGTCCTTGACAGGGAGCATGCAGAACACCAGGACACCGAGCGACGCCATGCAGAAGATCATCAGGTTGAACACACCTAGTGGCCTGGCAAAGATGTTCGGGAGCACGCGACCTACCCCATTGGTCGCGTTTAGAATAACAAGCTGAACAGACCATTCGTTAGGCATACCAATGCTAGGGTCAAGGAAAGGTGGTACCGTGTAGAACGCGAAGCTGGGCGAAAGCCCGTTTTCGATCGTCTTCAGCTGGAGGAAAAATATCGGGAAATAGATACCTGCGAGGATGAGGAATATCCTGACGAACCGAGAGCTCAGCAATGTACATGATCAACCATAAGAGACTCACCCCAGGATCGTTGCGACGTACGCAGGCTCTCTCAGGAATATCTGAAGGTCCCTCCAAGTGCTGCCTTGCTTGCGCGAGCTCGGTGGCAGCCTTGGTTTCATCAGAAGTAAAGCGACGACAATGGCACCTAGATTGAGCGCCGCACTTGCACGGACACCGTTATGAAAGCCCGCACGTCCGTGGAACAAGTGGTTGAGTAATATAGGGTGGACGGTGGCACCGACAGCCGACCCCTGTAGGATAACTTTGGCTATCAGAATCTCTAGTTGGGCGAGCAACGAGCCTCATACCGTGGTGGCTATCCCCATGGCCAACGCTCGACGGCGCTGGAAGTAGTGTGATAAAACAGCTAGGCCAGGCACATACGTTATTCCTGAAGCTATGCCCAGTCCCAGACCTTGGGCAAGGAAGACCTGATATTTTGTCAGTCTGATAGTTCCATTTTTCAGGTTTCTAGCTACCTGGTAGTATTGTTGTGGTTGCGTCAAGGAGAGCATGAACAGACACAGGATGAATAACGCAGATCCGCCAAACATGAGATGATAACTGAAGGGGACAAAGTCAGCTAAGAGTGCCATGGCAGTGATGGATTTGACGCACAAGTAGCCAATATCGAATGCCCTGCCGGTGAAGATGCCGGAGGAAACGACGAAGAGGAGTTGGACGCTGCCTATCCAGCTACATGCAACGCTGTAGGTTAGGATACGATTTCCAGTAGAACTTTAAACGAACCCGATTTGCGATGAGGAATATCTGGTAAGATATTCTCTAACATAGAAGTCTTCCATTCGGCGTCAGAAATACTGTGTAGTTTAAGAGATATAATGTAGTACCGTTGTAGGCGCCATGTGCATTCGTATATCTATGTCAGCAAGTCAGTTTCAATATGGCGACATGAAAAACGATGCATTTCACACCCCAGAGTCGCAAACTGAAGGAGCCATCTGTGCCGATATATAAGCTGCTGGGATAGGCTGGGATCTCGAACAGCCAAATGACTCACACTCCCAATACGACAGACCATGCTCTGAAGCCACCTTCTGGGTACGTTGTTACAGTCTCCTGCAAAACAACCACAGTATCCACAGAGTCCTTCTCCGATTCGCGGCGATGTTGAATATCACCAGAGTGAGATTCCAAAGATGATGACATTCTGGTGTCGGTTATATATACCACAGGGGACCCGACCGCTTAGCCAAAGGAGCCAGCCGTTTTTATGAAGAATTTCAAGGCATCTCTTCTATTCCCTCATTCCTTGATTCTCGAAGCGTCTCTCATGGCCTGTCAAGCTCGGTCAAGTCGCGTTAGATCGAAGGTTCTTTTTGATAAAGCCGTCGAAGGACGTTGAAGATCGTAAGGCATGCGGTCATGGGGTCCGGTTATATCGCCTCAGCTGGCAGTAATCTTCAAAGTTCACTCGAGTGCTGGAGAGAACCAAGGAGTTCTTACGGGACATGATGCAGGATTTGGTGAGTTTCTCAGAGTCAGCTTTTCGGGGTCGCAACTAGGGCGTCTTTGTGAGCAGTCATAAGAATCCTTAAGACAGAAGACTCCTTAAGACAGAAGACTCCTTAAGACAGAAGACTCCTTAAGACAGAAGACTCAGGTATAGGAAGATAGGCGTGGTGTGAGGGTTGTTTGAAAACAACGACAAGCCCCTATGGGCCTATTTCGACAAAGAAAGATCATTGATTATATTTTTACACCCTAGGGGGGGAGGGGAAAAAGCAGTACGGAACATTGTCTAATGCTATGGAAAGTGCCTTGTAGTATGAATGTAGGGAATTACAAAAACAGTCGATGGGATGAGAGAGCGTTATGAATTGTCAGCGATATTTTTCTCTTTTTAATCCAGATATCAGAACAAAACCACCCCGACAAAAAGCGGAGACGACCACAACAGGAAATGCATTTATTGCATCCTGCCGAGCACACGGGGCTGCGACACGTCTGCCATGTTGATAAAGATGTCGTCGGCGGGGTGGCGGTATAGAGGCGCGCGGAGGCGCTTCTGGTCGAGATGGTGGCCGATGAAGCCGATGCTGCGGCCGAGCACGAAGAGGCCGTTGAGGGTTCCGATACGGATGTATTCCTCCGCCTCGTCGGGGGTGAAGGCACCGGAGTCCCGGAGGAGATCAACGAAACAGACGGCAATGCATCCATCGACGTTGAGGATGAGCTAGAGGATCACAAGTTAAGACCTTTCTTCGGTGGTTAGATCATACGATAAAGACGTACGGTATCCTTCTTGGAGGTGGTCACCTTCTCGACAGCAAGGGCATAGTCGAGCAGGCTGTGGCTCGGGAAGTTCTTCCTGACGTACTCCTTGACGAGCTCGACGCGCAGATCAGGGTTATTGACGCTCTTGATTTTGTGGCCGATACCGCTGACTGTAATAGGGAGTGATGTAAGAAGCAGGCTAACGACGAAGGAAATAATATCACGCACTAAGCTTGTTAGCCTTCCTGGAGTTGTCGACGAACTCGCGCGGGGTGAGACCGGTGTCGCGGGCGTTTGAGAACATGGATGCAGCCTCGTCAAGGGCACCACCAAAGCGGCTACCGATAGTGAGGAGACCAGAGGCGAGGGACGAGATCAAGTCCTTGCCAGCGCGGGACGCAACGATGGTGTTCATGGCACTAGAAATCGAAGTGTAACATATTAGCATGGCTCACAAACTCAAGTGTAGGAAATGAGCATACCCAGAGACGGCAGGACCGTGGTCGGCAGTAAGCATCAACACCATCTCGATGAACTTGGTAGCCCAAGGAGGAAGGCCTAATTATGTCCAACTATGAGCAAGGACATAGAAAGCAGACAGAGGGTACATACGGCGCTTGAACCACAAGAGGGAGACGACACCACCGAGACCAATGTCCTCCTTGAAGACGTCAGAGATACGCATGCCAGCGTACAGGAGTTCTTGGCCACGCTCGTCGGAGATGGTGGAGATGAACGCAGCAGGCTTGCGGATGAGGCCGAGTTCCTGCACACAGCCGAAGGCGATATTAGTTTTTACCTAGGGCGGAGGAGGAACAAAATGCTGACCTGGGCCCACTTGTAATCCATGGGAATGACGGGAGGGTCACGCTCGGCCTTGGGCACGATAGTACCACGTTTGACCAGGCTCTGGTACGTCTCGCGGAGGACATCAGGAAGCTCCTCGAAGGTATCGGGGACGATGAACCCAGCGTCCCTCATCGCCTTGTTCTTAGCGTCAGCGGTCTCAAGCTCAGAGTTCGCCATAGATCCAGCATGACCGAACTGGACCTCGGTCGCGAACATCTTTGCGCAGGTGCCAATTGCCCATGCAACGATGGGCTTCTTGATAATGCCAGCCTTGACAGCCTCGATGACGCGGTACTCTTCGATGCCGCCAACCTCACCGAGCAACACGAGCATCTTGCACTCGGGGTCCGCCTCGTAGCGCAGGAGATGGTCGATGAAGGTCGAACCGGGGTAACGGTCACCACCGATTGCAATACCCTCGTAAGTACCGTTGGTGACGAGTGAGAGGATGTTGTTGAGCTCGTTAGACATGCCTCCGGACTTGGAGACGTAGCCAACGGAGCCGGCGCGGTAGAGCTTAGACGCGATGATATTGTCCATCATGCTGAAATTAATGGTCAATAACATACGGATGTGCTTTAGTTGGTCATGACTTACCCTCCAGAGTTGCCGATCCTGAAGCATCCAGGCTTGATGCCACCGACTGTCGCCGGGCCAATGATGAGCACACCCTTCTCCTTAGCCTTCCAGAGGATTTCGCGAGCATGCCTCTCAGGTACACCCTCTGCGATCAGCGCTAGGCACTTGATTTGCGGGAACTCTAAGCACTCCAGGGTGCTGGCGTACACGCTACGGGAGCTAGCAAAGTTGACGACGACGTCGACATCCGGGTGCTTGGAAACAGCCTCCTTGACGCTGGTGTAGACGGGGAGTAGCGTCTCCTTGGTTCCCCAGTAGAACTTCTGGATGTGGTGGCCACCGAAGGGGTAGATCATCGCAGCGACGGAGGGCGCCTCACGCCCGCAGGAATAGTCGAAGTCGAGCATGCCCTGGATGGCACGGGGCTGGAGACCGTAGACGAACGAGCGTGTGGTCTCGTCGAAGGGACGGAAGGCGGGGCGCTTAGAGGGACTGCTGTGTGTGTCGAAGTGGATGATCTGGTCATCAGGCTGCGTGCGCTCGCCATCCTTGTGGATGCTGCCGACGCCTCCGTCAGTGGGAACCTCGACTTCCTGGACCTGCGCGGGGGGGGTGCCAACTTGGACACTCCTTGTGCCGAGGGCAGCAGCAGCAGCGGTCTTCTTGACCTCGACGCCGAGAGCGAGGGGGACGATGTCGGTGATGTGTGTGTCGGGACCAAACACACGGATGGGAACGCCGAGACTCTCACCGAGGAGACGCATGGCTTTGAGACCCTCCTGGTAGTTAGGGCCGCCACGACGAACAAAGATCTTGACCTCGTGGGTTATGAGCTGGTTCTTGTACTCCTTGAGGGCACGGATGATGCCCTTGAAGGTAGCAGCGACATTGGTGAAGTTCGCGATACCACCACCGATAATGAGGATTTTACCCTTGGGGTTGGGGCGGCCACGGGTGACGAGGTCAATGATCGTCTTGGCGTATTCGTAGGTCTGGCCCTCCGTGGGAGCACCACTGTACTCGCCGTAGTTGGCAAGCTCATCAGCAAAGCCGTGGGCAGCAATGGCGTCAGAGTAGACAACAGAGGCACCACCACCGGCAACCATAGTCCAGACACGACCCTCAGGGTTGAGGACGGTGAGCTTCAGCGACGCGCCAGTGGAAGCATCAAGCTTCTGGATGTAAGCCTCCTCCTTGGTGAGGTCACGACCGAAAGGAGCGGGCCAGACCTGTAAGTCTTTGGATCAGGACGGACTTTGTAACCAGGTGCGACTATGCTTACCATGGGGGGGCCACGATCGGCAGACACCTTGTTCTTACCAGCAACTTGCTCATAAACGCTCAAGTCGCGAGCGATGGCCCATTTGGGACCGCAGATGCTCTCCGCAGTCTGGTCGAGCTTAGCGGCCATGTCCAAGTAGCAGACCTGGGGCTCGCCACCGTTGACGCCATCGAGGACGACGAGGGGATTGATCTCGAGATACGCAAAGTGGAGGTCGACGTAGACGCTGTAGAGACGGACAAGGAAGTCGACGAGAGTCTCCTTCTTAGCCGCAGGGACGTGTTTAAGCAGAGTGTTGGAAATCTCCTCACGCGAGGGGAAAGGCTTGTTGACGGGGATGTTGAGTACCAGGGCCTTGGAGTCGACATCACCGATATCTACACCACCTTCGTGGGTGAAAAGGATTGCGTCACCCTCACGCGCCGATGTAACGCAGACGTAGTATTCTGTATCAGAAGGATGGGGTAAGAACGGCTCAACAATGAAGTTGTTCAGGGTGCCGGTGATGGATTCCACCTAGATTAGATGTCAGGTTTGTGTGATAAAAATGTCAAGATGCGTTTAAGCGAAGTGAAGAGTGGAAAAACACGTCGCGTGCCCCTCCTCCAGGCCCTAATTCGATCACGTGCAGCACAGAAACGCGTCCTACACATGCCAATGGAACGCGAGGCGTTCACATTTAGAGATGGAGATGGATTTGATATGATAATACGCATCGATAGAAGGTTCTTCTGCAGCGAGGAACGAGATGGGCAACATGTGCAACGCCACTGAAGACGGAGAAAATAAGCTGATCAATGCGCACCTTCTGCGGCTTTCCAGCGCGTTGTGCGATCCAAGGCTTAGCCTCGTCCCAGGTCTTGTTAAGTGCGAGCAGGCCAGCCTTACCGCGACGCTTGATGAGTTGATCAGGCTTCGCGACGAGCTTGGTGGTGAAGACCCAGCTGGGGAGCTGGGTGTCTGGTGTGATGGAGTTTGTTTCAGGATCCCACGAGACCTGCGCAACCTTGGGAGCAGGGAACGAGAATTTTGTCTTGATCGTGGCGTGAGGGGCCACCGGAGGCGCGCGCTCCAGCCAGTAGGCCAACAGGAGTTTGGCGTCGTATTCGCGGATAGCTAGATATCAGATCATCGGTCGTCACTAATCGTGCACGATGAACAGCTGTTTATAACACACCTTTGGACGACATTATTAGTGAGAGAAAGAAAGAAACTGCAAGACAAATCCGAGAGAAGAGCGCGGGTTATAGGGCAAATTTCTATATCACTCCCCAAAGTTCACACGCGATTATTTCCACCTCATACCACCCTCAATCTTATCACTATCCCATTTTCTGGCTGATCCAGACCAAAACGGCCCATATTCTCGATTATTATCTATCCCTAAATGGTTTATGGTCAGATAAAGCATGAAACATGAGGCCAACCGTCCAAATCGATCCCACAAATATCGTGACATGAGTGGCATCTGGACGGACCCCGGTCAAATACCACGCTCTTTAGCAGTGACATCTGTCTGGAACTGTAAAGGGCGAAGCAGTACGGCGGCTCACTCAGCAGAATTGGGGGATGGTACAATACCGGGTGGGCACACTTTTTTTACTGATTATTTATATTTTATCGCCTTCATACTATCTCTAATATGACTCGATATCATAGTAGCACAGCTGTGCGGGCATCATAGTTAAAGTACTATATCTCCCACGGCTACCCACTTGTCGACATGTCAACTGGTGAGTGGCGTATATCTATTTCGTCCTGCACCAACACCCATTGTTTATCCCGCAGCTTGGATGATAAATCCACGATGTAATAGTACCTCGATTACGCGGATACCGGAAATGCTCGTCCAATGTCCAACCAAAGCCCTGAATCTACTAAAACTTTGTGGCGTATTCGTCCTCACTTGGCCACACGCATCGCTTACTCGTGTTACCACCTGGCATCTCCCCAAAGACAATTTTGAAAGCCAGGTTAACAAGCGCTCCAGGACGTTGGGGACGTACCTCAGGTACGGCCGTCTGGCGGCCGGGTTTTCGGCCCGACGCCGAGGAGCCGCGACGCGCTCGGTACGCGACTGATTCTCGCGTTCCATCACACTTCAAGTTCTTTTCACTAGACGCGAGGCGTGATTTTTTAAAAATGTTTTTGGAAGCTAGCAAGCCCAAATTTCTCTATGCGTGGTTTGCGTGCGGTTGTGGCGGGATCCAGGAACCATTGATTTAGAGCTCGTAACTTGTGTCAAAATATCTATACTATCTATCTATCTATCTATCTATTCTATCTATATTCTATTCTATCTATATATTAAAAGAGCTCAACGTGGGAGAGTGGCTAACTTAGCTAAGAAAGTTTAGTCAGCAGTTCCCACCTGCACCGTCTTTT